>BRYF01000001.1:15187500-15190000 GCA_030159135.1 Actinidia polygama | reverse complement strand
AATGATTGCTTTGATTTTTAAAAATAATTCCAAATAATATTAGGCAAAAGTGATTGTGAAAACTACAAGAAATAGTGTCCAGAAAGCCAAGAGGATAAAAAACATAAGAAAAATAAAAAGGGGACTAGTTTGTAGCACATGATACGCTAGCAAGTGCAACCTCCTTATTGATTGGTTTAAATATATGGGATCTGCTTAAACTAACAGAGCGGGTCTTATTTAAAATTGTGGACCCTACCTATTTCAATCAACATAAGCTGAGATAATGTTTACCTACCTTGTCAGGTGAGTGAATATAAGTGCACTTATATTTACACTTGCCCGTATTTGATGAAGGAAAATTTGCATAGCAAGTTTTTCATATGTTTATTTGTGCAATCCTTTCAGCTTATTGATTGGATAGTTGCCGGGGCGGAGGGAGATAAGGGCAAGTATAGTCAAATAGTGATCGGATGACTCTTGAAAGTTTCTCCATAGGTGCTGTAAAAACTATGTGGAGATTATGAATTGGATAATGATATTCTTAAAAAAAATGATATAGTAATGGTATTTTGAATTGAAAGACTCGTATCCTGTCACATTCTGTTTTAGATTTTCTGTATGTATATCTAAAATAATTACAAGGTAAAAAACAAAAAATTTCTGATCATTCCAATCATTAAAAAAAAACTCAATTAAAAATTACTCTTCTCGCATTTTTAGTTGAAAAAGTACCCATTAAACCTTGCATACTAAATTTTATTTTTCAAGCTTAGTATAAAATTTTCAAAATTTGCAGGCTACATTTATATTTTTATAAATCCTTCTACAAATCTATAACCACGAAATAATGCACGATGGGTTGATGAAGATATTGGAAATGGACGAGGCCTGTATGAGACAAGTGCTACAGTTATAATAATTTTTATACAACAAGTGTACAATATTCGTGAAACGACGTTGTTTTTATCGAATTAATGTAAATGACGTCGTTCCATTTAGCCGAGAAACAGAGTCGAATAAATGGAACCTCGTCGTTTTGCATTGATTCGGAAAGAACGACATCGTTTCACGGATATTGTATACTTATTGTACAAAGATTATTGTAAACCTAGCATTTCTCGCCTGCACGATTGGGAAGATGACCCATGAGCTTAGGTGAACCCAAATACAAAAGTGGAGAATCTGGAGGTCACAGGATATAGTGGGGGCCATTATGGAAACCACTCACAAAATTGCTCAGAACTTGCCAGGAAGCATAAGTCCAAAAGTTATTATTATTATTATTAGTCAAGATACACACCCATCGTGGAAGATAAAAGACTTAAAAGGTTGGTTGTTCAAAAAGTCAAAAGTCAGAAATTGCTTATGGAAAATTCAGAATTTAAAATTAACTCTAACAAGTTTTAGAAAACACCTTTCTTAAAATTATCTTCTTAAAAGTTGGTTTTTATCAATAAGCAGAAAACAAAAATTATGATAACCACTTTGGCTCAACTTGTAAGAGAAAAAAATAGGAAAATATTTTTTACACTCCTTTTTTTATCAATGTATTTTATTTTTTGTCCTCATTATGGAGTGCATTTGGTAAAAAAAAGAGTGAAAAATAAATTACCAAATGCACTCCATAATGAGGACAAAAAATAGAGTGTATTTGATAAAAAAAGAAGTGCAAAAATTATTTCCCATAAAATAATATATATATATATATATATATATATATATATATATATATATATATATAAAAGGTTATAGCAAACACTCCCTTAAATTCAGCTAGAACCAGCTCAGAATAACCCGTCCAAAACGAAGACTCCTTTATGAGTCTTCAAATATGGAGCCCCACTAAAAAAATAGAGAATTATCTTCATTCATATATATGTATAGAGCTATAGCAAATACTCCTTTAAAACTTAATTGGGACCACCTTAGAGCATCCCTATCCAAAATAAAGACTCATTTTCTCACTAAAGAAAGGGAGATTTATCTCCATTCATATTTTTTTGCTTTGTTTTTTTATTTGTAAATGATGTATAACTTTTAAACCATTAATTTATTTTTTTAATGAATTAAAAGTATTGTTAAATAGATCATGATGAGACATTTAGAATGAGAAGACTATTAAATATATTTAATACAAATATATGAAAAAAAACACTATTTAAATATTTGAAGAGAAAAAGGAAATTGATGGTATTTGTCTGAGAAATAAAATTTTGGTCCGTTTATGAATGACAAAGTTCGGCCCATGTAGTGTGTACATAGGAAGGCTTTGGATGAAAACTAGTGAGCTTGGTAGTTTTGTTTGAGCAAGCGATAAGTTTAAAATGATAAAATATAAAGCATTAATTTCGTCTGAGCTAGGGCAAGTACTGTCGTTGAATTGTCACTCTATAGCAAGCTCGACGGGGTCTCTACGCCGGAGCTCAGTCAATCTACAATGGTCGGCGGGGGTCCCAAGGGCACGTTAGAGTCAGAGAGTAATTTATACGACAAAATTTTTTCTGTCATATGCACAGTT
>BRYF01000001.1:15172500-15177500 GCA_030159135.1 Actinidia polygama | reverse complement strand
GTTTGATGGCAGAGAGAGAGAGAGAGAGAGAGAGAGAGAGAGGAGAGAGCTTTTATGGGTTTGTTGGTGTTTGATGGAGAGAGAGAGAGAGGAGATTGGGAAGAGAAGGAGAGGGAGATGCAGAGGAGAGAGGATTTCTTGGCGGAGTCAACCATTTTTCTGACCTGACATTATCTCACGGGCTTCCCGCTGCCGTGTTCTATAGGTTACACTGGAAGACCTAAAAAATATTAGGCTTAATTTCTCAAAACACCCCTAAACTATCTTCTTATATTATTTTTACGATCTCATTTAAAAAATAAATCGTACTGACTCCATTAATTATTTAATCGTACTGACTCCATTAATTATTTAATTATATCATTTACACTCTTTTATTACTAATCTGTTTAAAATAATATTACAAATCGATCACGTGTTGTTCATGTAATTCAATTAAATGCATTTATATTAAAAATACTATTATTTTTTGTGAGAAATAAGCCAATATTTCATACATAAGCTTATGCAGTTATTGTGGGAACAAAACTAACTCTTATTAATAAGCGTTTATAAGGAGCATTGACTTATTTTTCGTAAAAAATCACGATATCTTGAATATAAAGCCATATAATTGAACCACATGGACAACATGTGATCGATTTTTATCACTATTTAACACGAATTAACAATAAAAAGAGTATAAGTAATACAATTAAATGGGTTAATATAATTTATTTTTTAAATAATAGAGTGAAAATGACAAGATACTATAATTTAGGGATGTATGAGAAATTAAGCCAAAAGAATATATGTGGAGTAATAATTGATATACTGTATTCTTTATTAAAAGCTATGATTTCAAATGGACTTTTTGGATCCAAATAGAATACCCCATTATATCTAATTTAGATTGACTTTCTAATTTTATCCCTTATAATCATGGGTTTTACTTTATGCATCTATTTTGTTAAAAATAAATATATATATTTTAAAATATCTCAAAATAAAATAATGAACAATGGATATACAACGAGAGATTATAAATTTTGGATGGCAGTCTACACTCCATAACAACCATTCAATGATTGGATGACTCGTATGTAACAATATGATAAACTACAATAAATTAATGACAAAAACAAAGTATAAACACCATAAACCAAATGTTTTGGGCACAAAACCATATTTAAATTGTTTTTGTACTTGTTATTAAAAATTTAAGGAATCTGCTGAATTTAAATGTGAAAAATAAAACACAAAATAAACATAAAAATTGAAAGTGGACCGAGGCCAAAGTTCAACATTGTCTCGACATAATTCGAAAATTCCGTCACTTTGTGCATACGGCTGATCGGCGTTTGTCTCGCATGATGCAACAATCACGCGCACAAAAATTAGTACAGTTTTTGTGTGCTCGGTGAACTCGCTAGCAGTGTTGCTCTTTCATGAAGACTCTAATGCAAAATGCCAAAAATCGTTTGTTTTGTGTGTGTTATGAACTATCAAGCAACAACTAAAGAGCCAAGAAATTATTCACATCAGTAGTTTCACCATTAGTCAATTATTCTGATTTTTATGGTTATTATTATCAGAACTGAAAGTTTATAACCTTTTAGTGCATATGAATAGAGTTGAGAGTTATTCTGTAATTAAATATTGTATGGGCTAAAAAGTAATTATCGAATTACTCAGTTTACTCCATCACACCCACATGCCAAGTACGCCTCTAATAGCGGCACCACATTACGCCCTTGCCGATCTTTTAGGGAATAGAAATGAAGTTGTGAGTTGTTTTATAATTAAATATTATATGGACTAAAAAGCAATTATCGAATTACTCAGAACACCACATCCACCGAAGTGCCAAGTGCTAATAGCATCACATTGCGCCGATACCACGCAGTTGCGCGTGCACGTAAAAGTTATGGTCCAATGTAGTTCAAAACCACTTTGTCCATAACTCCCTCTATTAAAATCTTGGTACTTTAATGACTCATCCTATTAGTGTTAGTTTGACATTTATAAATACTTTTAAAAATTATTATTCAAGCAAAAAGGTACTTTTTAATTTTACCCAAATTTTTTCATATTTATGGTAGCACTTGGGTGAACAATTTTTCATTCATCTTTTTTCTGCTTTGAGTAAGTGAATACGGTTATCTACTCGCAAATGAAAACTCATTTCACACGTGGTTCAGAACCGAAACCCACCCAAAATTTTGAGTCAAAATCAACTCAAACTTAATTTTTTTTTCAACAGTAATTGTATAAGCTAGTGTGCAATGTTGTTTAGTATGACAAGGAGTCCGGATAAGCTGTGAATTTGCTTCAACACCAAACTTCAGATCATAAACGAAAGGCCAAGAGTATATCTATCTGCTAACTAAAACACGTTTTCTTCAATTAGATCTAATACGACATCGTCTTACTAAAAGGCGTTTTCTTCAAAAAACGCATCGTCGCCTAATTCTCCGCAAACGGACCAATACTACCTTTCATAGTTATAAAAATCGAACCGAACTAGCTGGTTCAACTAGTTGAACTGAAAACTGGACTATGAACTAGTTCGGTTCAATTAATTTATCAAAAATACATGTGAACCGGATTGAACCGGGTGAACCGACCGGTATTTTAAAAAAATAGTGAACCAGCCGGTATTTAGTGAACCAGACGATTTTTGAAAAAAGTTAAAAAAAATAAAAAATGCCTAAGATTTAAAACCATTTATTTTTTTTAAAACATGTCTTTTATGTTTTTTTTAATAAAAAAAAAGTAAAATCTTCAAATGAAAGTCAAGAGAAGGAAGAAAAAAATAACTAATTAAATAACGCATGTTTTTCTCTTTCTTACATTTGATATCTCATCTTTATATATTTATTATATTATAATTAAATATATCGATATACGTATTATCAAAAATTAATTCAATATAAAAAATATAAACTAAATTAAAAAATAAAGATAAAAATTAGAAGGGTATAAAAAAAAAGTAAAAAAAATAAAAGGTCACACAAATAATGCACATTATTATCTTAATAATACACATTATGGACAAACATTACGTTTTTTCTTTTAAATATAAAAATACCAATAAGTAATAGTTTAAAAATATCAAAATTGAAAATAAAAAAAAGTCATCTTGAATATTTTTATAATTATATATTTTTGTACTTTCTTTTATTGATATTTATTATTTATATTTATGTTGAATTATTGTATAAAATATAGTATCTTTTAAATCATTTATAATTTTTTAATAATTATTTTTATTTAAATATATTTTTATTATTTATTTATTATATAACCGGTTGAACCATGGTTGAACCAATGAACTATTGAACCGATACCTTGACCGGTTTAATCCCCGATTCGGATCTGATAACTATGCTACCGTTATCTATCTGACGTGTAACGCTGAAGGCAATGGCAACTGGCACGTGGAACATATATTTCTCTTTGTTGTTAATAGAAAATGTTGTGATCGTCATTTCGGATTGGTCCTTTTTTGGGAAAATCACAAAATCAAACCGTTTCTAATAATTCAAGAAAAATTTCAAAACAAAGTAAAATGTTTAACCATTGAAACAAAACTGATTTCACGATTTAAAAGCAAAATACCAAAGTCCATAATATCTAATATGAGAAGAAAAAAATCGAATGGAACAAAATTAACTTTCACTAGAAACTTGATACCATAAACTAATTTAGTAGCATCAAAAATCAAAATGTAGCCATAGAATAGTTTATTTTTTTTATTAGTAAAAAAAGACAAATAATCTAAACATATTAATTAGTAATTATCTAATATAATATAGATATAAATATAAAATAATATTTATATATAATTAATAATATATACAATTTGGTTCTTCGGTTTGATTTAAAACTGTAACCATGGCATGAAAATCGTAAATCGAACAGTTATTCTACGGTTTATAAATTTATAACCGTAACCGAACTATGTTAATAAAAAATCAAACTAAACTAGATGAATCGATTTGGTCAATTTCACGGTTTAGTCGATTTTTTTCTTACTTGTAAGAAACCCCACTTTAATGAGGGATGAATTTTTACCTACTCAAATTAGCTACTCCATAAGAAAAGATGATTCAACCCGAGATAACCATGTTGCCAAAATCTGAGAAGGTCATTGTGTGGTATGGATTTATGAGATAAGAGAAAGGAAATCGAGGATAGATACCCATGGTGGTTCTACAACGGAATAAAGCTAATGCATCTGGTCACCAATCGAAGATGCGCTAGCTGCACCACAAGAACAGTGAGAATGGCCGCCGAAGCTAATTTCAGGAGACGACTCTCCGACGATCAAGTTAGATGATCGGAAAGTATAGAGATAAAACGTGTGTATGTTTCACCAGAGTGAATTTGTGTACCTCTAAAAGAAAGAAAGGTTAACTCTATATGGCATAGTTCGGCGCGTGCCTTGACACACTAGATGTCCTATTACTGGACAGACTGTGGCTCGGGGCGTTCTCGTATGCACTGATCGCTGTATCATTAGGTGGCTGACTCAGCCACGCTCCTAAGGCCTGACTGATAGCTTGTCTTCGAACTGCCGATGTCTACATCCGGGCACGAGAGCTGTCAGAAAAAACTTCACCGTGCAAGTTACCTTTCGTCTCCTGACACATTTTGGGATTGTCGTAGACCGTTGCCCCTGATCCAAACTCCGACGCGGTCATTCCACCAAGCTTACTAAATAACTTCAGCTCGGGAATGCTAGTGGCCTTAACTTGGACAACTCATGTGTTTGGTGATGTCTCAACCGAGCTACAGGGCCGAGGGCCACCGAGCTTAGCAATGTCTTGACTCGCCTTATTAAGGCCGGAATCCATAGTTGTTTGATTTATCCCCTTACAGTCATGTCGCCAATATCTTTCATGATTGCCAATCAGCATGCCAGGCTGCCTTATATCACCCGTGTTCTCCTCCTAGCATCCCAAATCGACAACATTTGGTGCTCGGTCGTTTATACAGGCAATCATTCCAGATCGAGA
>BRYF01000001.1:15162500-15167500 GCA_030159135.1 Actinidia polygama | reverse complement strand
CACGATTCGATAGTGGTTCAATAACGGTTGATTCGACGGTTAAACCAATGACATGTAACCCGTAACCTAGGGTTGTTCATGGGTCGGTTCGGGTCTGGTTTGGGGTCACCCGAGACCCGATCCGAACTGATCGAATTGAAAGATTTTGGGCCCGAATCCGATCCAATGGATGGTGGGATCGGGTGAAATTTGGTCGGGTTGGAGTTTGGATTGGGTGAAAATTATGAATTTTGGTGTAATATTTTATCTGGTTGGGCGGTCGGGTTGGGCGATTGAATGGCCCGACACCCGAACTGAATGTGTTCGGATTAGTTAAAATTCTCCTGTTATTCACCCGTAGAATGAGCGGATTTGGTCGGGTCGGGTTGGGTAAGCAGATATTTGCACAGCCCTACCGTATCTCGATATTTTTTTTGATTTTTTCAACGGTCCGAGTTTCAAAACGTTGGACAAATCATGTATTGATCCGTGCTTTTCCACCTTTGTCTAACAAAATCACGTTGTGATTTGATAACAGGAGCCAACTGACAAAAGGTGGCCACGGCTACACGAAAAATAGCAAAGCTAGTCCTTGGACCATCAAAAAGTAAAGAAAAACAATCGTATTTTTTCACCTTACTTTAGACCATCTCCAATTTATTTCATATTTCGACGCTTACAGGTACTATGTCAAAAAAAATATCACATTTTAAATATACTTGTTAGAGTTTTATAAACTAAAAAATAGATATAATATAAAGGTCAGATAAGAGATAGATTGCATGCATGTACGAATAGAGACATTGCTATAAAATTGAAAAGAAATTAGAAAGTATAATGATGTTAAAAAAAAAGTTAGTAGTTTGGGATAAATGAGGGGGGAAAATAGTATTTTAATATTTTTTTGTAGGTCTCACTAAAAAATGACCCAATAGGTAAAAAAATATGTATAATTTTAGAGTTTTTTTGGCATTGAATCACAATTTATGTGTGCTTCATACATTTGAGAATAAGGAATTGATATCTTTTTTGGGAAAAAAATAGTTTCAAGTGAAATCTCAGCCATTTGATTAATTCAAATGAACTACAATCATAGATAGTGAGAGATAATTTAGAAGATTAAAAAATATTTATGTTTTATATTATAAATAACGAGACCAAATCTAAAAAAATACATCTATATTGTTAATCGTGTCTATCCAAGTGTGAGGAAATAATGTTTACCTCTTAATTTTTTTAGGAGGATGAGGCATACCAAGCAAATAAAAAACTTTTTTTTGTTGGAAATCGACTTTAGATTTTGTAAATCATTTTTTTTAAATTTAAATAATTTTTTTAATTAAGTATAGATTAAGGCTTCGTTTGGTAATGCTTAAAAGCCAAACTTTTTTTAAGCTTGCTATTCAAAAGGCCATTTTTTTTCGATTTTTTTGATTTACTTTAGCTAAAACTCAGCAAATAAGCAAAATCAAAAAAGCAAAAAAGCCAACTAAAGATGCTCTTACTTTGCATTTCAAAAAGTAAAAAAAAAGTACCGCTTTTACGCAAAAATGACAAAACTTACTCATTATTCATTAAGTTTATGCAGTAACATGCTCAGTCAAGTGGCAAACGTACATCTCTCCACTCACCAAAACCCTAAAAAAAAAGTAGCTTCACGAAACTCGGACTTAGGTTTTAAACAGTTTTAAAAATTATTTTTTTTATAATAAGAAATAAAAATTATGCCAAACAAGATGACACCGATTCTAAAAATACCGACATGATTTAAAATTGATTGTTGAGAAATTTTGACAAACATCTTAAATGCACTATGGGCAAATGTAATAGATAGAAATCACATTAACAATAAACATTGACTCAATCTCATTAAACATTGACTCTTTTAAAATCCCAAATTTAAATTTCTTGCACCTTGACTTGCATGTCTTCGTCAATGACTTCATATTCCTCTCTTATTACTTCATATTTCATTGTCTCTCTCACCTGTAAAATCAAGAATATGTCCAGACTCAGAACCTCTCTGGTAGAGAAAGCTGGAGTGAGCTGAGATGGATCCAAAGGAAGCAGTTATGGCTTTATCAAGGGACCCGATGGTTTAGATAAAAGAGGTGAGTGAAGTAATAGATAAATTTGCAAACTCATGTTTTTTAATTCTATTCTTTGAAATTAATAGTATTCATTAATTCTTGCAATTGCACTTTAATCACAGTGATACCTCATTAGTTGTCACTCTTAAGAATCGAGTTTTACATCTTTCATCCCCAGATTTATAGATATTGTTGTCCCGACCCTATTCTTGTCGGGATTTAGTTTTGGTCTATCATCCCCGGATCTAACCGTACGGGATTAGTTTTTCTAGATTCCCCAAATCATATTCCCTTCGTTTTTTCCACTCGGTTAAAATACGTAGAAAAAACATAAACTTACAAAAAAAGACAAGAAAGTAAATATATAAATTGTTCAAAAACTTAAAGATAATGTAAAATTATTTAGTTGGTGAAAATGGTTGAATTTTAATTATAAAGTGTTTGGTTCAAACTTTATTAGCACTAATTTTAGTTTGCTTGTGTAAAATGGGGCTCGAAAAAGAAAATTAACACTTTTCCCGGCGCCCCGCTCCGAAATTCATAGGGGATTTCATCTTTCTTACTAAAACCGACTCTACATGGGAAAAAATGGATAAAAAAAACGTTCTTCTTTTGACAGAGCAGATCTCTATCGAAGCGGGCAATTTGTCATCCCTAATAACCCGATCCCTCCACTTTGAAATTATATGTTTTGATCCTGTAAATTAAAAACAAATACAAAAAAGACATATCCCAACTACATTGACAGTCACCCTTTTGCCAATCACATGCCAACCTAAGCTCGAAGGCAAAAAAATTTGGCAAGGTGCCAATTACAAAAAAGAAACAACTTCTCCCGCAACAAATTCCTTATGTACAGGGGCGGACTCACATAGAGTCCAGCAGGGGCTACAGTCCCCCCTGACTTTTCAAAAATTACAAAATTTATTTTTAATTTTTTTTTTATACTTTAGCCCTCCCTAAAATATATTATAATTTTTTTTTTTTACATCTTAGCCTCTCCTAACTGAAAATTCTGGCTCCGCCCTGCTTAGGTATAAAAGGAATTGCAGCACACGATGTAGGTTATGTACATAATCATTGACATGAAAAGGACTGGAATCAGAATACATAGTTACTCAGACAGCCACTTTGGTTTTTATAATCTCACTCACTTCTCCCCAGCTTGGTTGAATACCTTCGATTAAATGGCAAAAAAACCACTAAAAAAAACCCAAAAATCAAAGTATTGAAATAGTTAAAAGGCCTCAATTATTTTTATAATAACTGAATTTCTTGGTGGGGTCCCATAGACTCTTTCCAGGAAGTTTCCTTCAAGAATAAACCATTATCAACACTGCTGTTCAGCCATGGCACCTTCATTTATCACATCAGTGATGTTCCTCCCTGTCGATGTCAATATCGATCGATTCTTTTCTATATATGTTTTTCGTTATCGGCATCTTCGATCTTTAGTCTAATTCGGTCTGCTTTGCTTTTGACAAATGCTCATCCACTAGCCGGCGGATTCGGTACCCGGTAGCTGGAAACTTTTCCAGTTGACGTTTGGCTGTGCTTCCTCGACAAGGTTAGTACCATTCTGGTATTTCATTTCTTCTTCTACTCTATTTTATTCACGAATCCTTACTTTATGCGTGGAAATGAAGAAACTTTATTCGAGAGTCAATATCTCTTGCAAGAAGTTCAAGTCACGGCCAATATAACCCTGTTTGAGATAAGTTTATTTCGTGATTACGGACTAAAATACAGTTACATCTCTTTCTTTCTCATATAGCTTTGAAAATAATACTGATGTTTCTTATTTTAGAAATTAATGTTAAGATTTCTTATTGAACTAAATTTAATTAAGTAAAAAGATTGTTACATAAATTTTTGGTGAATGTCTGGTGGTAGGGGGAGTCAGCGTCATCTCGAGTCCTCGACGAATGATTATATCCCATGTGGCATAATTTTTTAGTTGATTTTTGGCTAAAATATGATAGGTTTTTTTTTACCCGTTTCGCTTGCGTATATATATTTTTAGAACGTGTTTTTTATGACCCGTTTGGCTTATATTTTTTATAATTGGTGACAAAATGGTAAAGTGGCATAGTAAAAAACAAACTACACTTTCTATTCCAACACAATCAATGAAATATTAACAAAAAAAATAAATAAATAATTTTTTAGTTATCCTAAACCACAAATTTATTTTTTTTGTCTTAATCCAAAAGTACAAAATAATTTTTTTATTTTTTTTAATTGTTTTATCAAAATTTAAAATTTATTATTAAATACAAAAAATTTGAACTAAAGTAATTAAAAAAATATTTTTTATTTCGTTAAACCAAACATCATGTCTGACTCTACCCTTGGGAGGCGCAGCCTACGTGGCTGTGACGAGACAATATTTTTGTTGGGAACCCATACCGTCAGCAGCCAATATTCGGTCGAAACTCTCGGGTCAGGCGTTGTGGGCCCCATGAGATTATCTAAAAATGGAATTGGTTTCCAAAAGAGAGAGAGAGAGTCAAGGGAAATACCCAAAAAGTCCATCGATACAGGTGGAGCTCGGACTTGAGGTAACATGAACGAAGAATAAAGGCGAAAAAACCAAATCATCAACCATCAGCTTGGTACTCCGTAATGTATTTATTTAGCAAATCAATTACTTTTTCCGTAGCTGACGCGTGGGAATCTTCCGCCTGGAAAACATGAATAACTATTTTGAGAATTAATTTTAATAATTAACTGAGAAACCTAAACGTATAACTAATATTTGTTAACTGTTTAATTTTTATTTTTTTATTTTTTAGTATAAACGTAAATAAAAATTTGTCTGTATCGTTGCTATTTATAATTATAAACAAGTAAAAATTACTATCGCTATTTTTAAAAATAATAAAAATAACAAAAAAGAGTTTTTGTTTTGTTTACAAAATTACCGCATCC
>BRYF01000001.1:15150000-15157500 GCA_030159135.1 Actinidia polygama | reverse complement strand
CGATGTGTACCTTGACACGCTGACTGTCTTTTCACTGAACAGACTGTGGTTCGGGACGTGCTCGTACACGCCGACCGCTGTGTCAGTGAGTAGGCATCTAACTCATCCACGCTTTTAAGGCCTAGATGGTAACCTGCCATTGAACTGCCAATGTCTCCATCCGGGCATGGAGGTTGTCAGAAGAAACTTCATCGTATAAGTTATCTTATGTCCTCCTAAAACACTTTGGGATCGCCACCGGCCATTGCTCCTCATCCAAACTCTAGCGTGATCACTCCACCGAGCTTACTAAATAGCGACAACTCGAGAATGCTAGTGGCCTTAGTTCGAACAGTTCTTGTGTTTGTTGGTGTCTCGATTAAGCTTCGGCATAGGGGGCTACCGAACTTGCTTCATAGTGATAGCTCAGTGTCGGTGTCTGCCTTAGCAAGGTCATAATCCATAGTTGTTTAATTTATCCCCTTACGATTGTCCCCCAGTTTGCATAAGTTGGGCTAATGTTTGCCAAAGTGATGTGAACTAGACGTGCTCCTCTTTCGAGTTGGGAGCTTGTTGGGAACGGTGGTGCCCTTTAGTTGTTTTCCTCCTGTGTAAGTCTGTCATTTCATTGTACTATTTGGATCGCCCATCTGGGTCTGATTAGTCTGTGTGCTTTGTTGGTGCATTGATGTTGAGGTCCTTCACTTGTCCCTAGGGCTCGTTCGGTGAGGATGCGCGGCTGTGTGATTGCCATGTGCTCTTGTCTCGCTGGTTCCGGAGGTTTTTGACCGTGCGTGAAACCACGCGCCCATTAAAACACGCTTTGGTTTCATTCTCGCCTCTCACCTTCCATATAAGGGTTTGCTCGTCTTCCTCCCTTCATTGCTTGTTCATGAATCCTCAAGATTGTTCTAGAGAGAGAAAGTGTTTTCCCTCAATCTGTTGCTGTCGTTCGACTATTCGTCCAACCACCATTCTAATTTTTAGGGCATCAATCTTCGATTGACCTCTGACCGCTGTTTCAATTTTCTGATTTAGCTTTGGTACATCTTTGATCTTTGTTTCTTTTCTACAACTTATATGTATTTTTCTACGACTCTTTCACTTTTTCACGCTTTGTGCGATTTGCATTTTTGCTTGCGTGCTTACCTTTCTTTGGTGTTTTGTACTGAGTTATGGACCTTGGATTGTTCGCCATTGTGGGGCTCTGTTTTTTTTTGAGTTTTCGCAAACTGGGTCGCCCTTAACCCGTCTATCGTAAATGGGTATGGGTTCCCTTGCGGTGTTGTTGGCCTTAGGGTTTTGTCCCCCAAGCCCTGCTGAGATAGGTTTAAGGCAAGAGGAGGGTCTGATAGTTATCCCTTTAGAAAATAGTAAGTAGTCTTAGAGGGTCAGAGCTCGGTGCTCACGACGAGGCTCGTTCTAACTTTCTTGCTTTTGTTTCCAGAACATGGAGTTGAACTGAGATCAGATGTTGGTCCACAATGATGCCACTTTAAACAAATTTAGGATTGACCACCGCATCCCCGATGATGTTCAGATAGAGCAATTTACGCCGAACGAGGATGCAAATTTAGTTAATGGCATCGGGGACCGCATCCCGGTTCGAATCTAGCTAATCCACCAAGACAGGCTCCAGTTCCCAATCAGCCCAATGTTGAAAGAGATGATGGCGCGCTGCCACCTCACGTTCATGCAGGTATTCGTTAACTTCGTTCGAACCATGCTCGCTGTGGAAATGTTGATGTGTCAGATGGAGCTCCCCTTCGATGCTAAGGACCTGCTGCATGCCTATATTTTCTGGTGCGGTCGAAAAGGGATCTGGGTACACCCTTCTCGAAGGGTAACCATTATATGCATCTTAGGAACCCCTACCAGCCAAAAACGAGGTTGGTCACCAACAACCTCGATAAGGACTTGTTCCTTAATGAGTTTGTCTGAGTTTCAGGTAATTGAGAACTCCGGGCTGAGGACGATGGTCTCTACTCGTTCCTGAGGCAAAAGGGCTATTTGCCCGACAATAAGTGCTTTCTTTGCTAAATCTGCAATCTTTAATCTTGTAAAGTTTCTTATGCTGATACTGATAGTTTGATACTTGTTTCTAGTGTTTTGCATACTTAAACAACCAATTTAAACGTCGATCTAAAAAGTGCATGCACGCCATCTAAGTGTCAACAATAGGCAGGCTTCTAGCCTTTCTAGGAAGGTAATCGATATTCTTGCGTACGAGTTGATCTATCGGTATCAGTGGTTCCTGCTGTGCCCATCTCCGTCTCGACCTCGGTTACCTTTCGATTTATTTCTTTCAACATTTTTAGAACTTGACATGTTCTTGCCTTTACTATGCAGAGCCTGTAGAGAGCTTCCGCCATCTCAGAGCGGATGAAGGAGCAATCCGTTGTGATCAAAAAGTCCCAAAAGAAGCTAAGCTCTTTATAGAAGAAGGCTAGGCTGGACTCACAAGTTATTGAGTGCAAGCAGAGAGATGCTAGCAACAGTACCGTCTCTGAAACTCGAATGGAGGTAGCTGCCATCTAGGTGCAACTGGATAAAGCCATAGAACAACTGGGGAACTTGAGAAGATCGCCCATGGTTCTGTCTATGAATAGGTGTACAATTGGGGGATTGACCCAACCGACGATAATTATGACAAGCAACTGGCCAATTTTTGCCCTGGTATCTTCCAGATTGGTTGGTGGCTTGCTTGATGGACCTCAGTGTCCCTCCTGAACACCTAGCTTGGAAGGTGGCTCCCCCCGCAATCGAGCTAGTGGACCCCCCTTAGGCATATTCTCCACTCGTGCTGCTCAATTTTAATGAGGAAGAAATACTTGAGGAGGAAGCATACGAGACCCTGGATAAAAGCCCTGAGGTGGTTGGCGAGCTCGACTAGGAAGCAACGGAGGATGGAGCATTAGCGACAGAGGACGGCGTAGCAGCCGCAGAGGACGGTGTTGTTGCCGAAGAGACTTCTCCCAACTTGTCCCCTGATTTGTTATAATTTTCATTCATCTGAACAAGCTTTTGTACTTCGAACAATCTTCAATTGTTTTTGTAATGAATGATCTATCTTTTTGTAGCTCGTTTGCATGTTTTCACTTGTTCATATTTTCTAAATACACCTTGGGTAATATTCACAGGACAGAGTTCAGTTAACTCTTTCTTTAAATTTTTGCTAAGTGTACTTAGACAAACCTCAAGGGACAGAACTTGGAACTCGTATAGAATTTGGTTAACTCCTATAAATTTCTGCTAAGCATACTTGGCAACTTTCTTAAAATTCTTGCTAACTGTGATTAAGCTAACCTCAAGGGATAGAGCTCGGAACTCACGTAGAGTCTGGCTAGCACTTCCTTAAAATTCTTGCCAAGTGTACTTAGACAAAACTTGAGGGACAAAACTCAAAACTTGCATGCAGTTCGGCAATCTCTTTCCTAATGTTACAGTTGCTCGACCAAGTTGTAAGGATGGGGTCTTTTTCTTACTTGGCATAGCTCATTTGGACAAGTTAAGTCATGCTTTAGCGAGGATCTACAATTTTTTGCATACTCAGTGCTTTACTTTAACCTTGCCTTGTAATGCTCAAGCCAAATGCTTGGCGGTTTTACGACCTTACCCGCATTTTCAAGTCATCTCAAACTCGTGCTTGAGCAGGTAAGGAGTTTTTCCTAGCACAAATCGTCTTTTAAAAACAAAGTAAATCAAAAGTTTCAAATCGAGTGATTTTTTATAAATCATTAAGAAAAATATTTAATTTTGATAACAGCGAGAAATAGAATCTATCAAGTAAAATGTTATGACAAGTGTGTTTGATGTAAATACCAGCTCGGTTAGGAAAATTATATTTTCATGTTAGGATCTTCTCAAATTGTTTGAGTTTCGAGGTCTCTGCTGCGAGTTTTCTGCATTAGACCTTCCTATTGTATGTCTTGGCTAGTTGTTCTCCGAGATAAGACTTTTTTATTATGGTCGACGTTATATGCCTTGGTCTATATTGCGAGCAAACTGACTTCCAACGAGATTACAGATTCGAAGCCAAAAGTCAGAGAGTAAGGCATTTCGTTTTTGATTTCCGCGGTGTGGTCTGATAGTCCCACTAGAGGTTCGAAAATTTTAGATTCATAGCTCATGGTGGAAACTCAGCTGCTCAAATTGGCCAGGACTTGTCCGCTTTAGTGAATAGTTCCCAAGTGGAGGTCTTCTTGCATAGTGTTGTCCGTGTCTTCGTTGCTCCGGTCAAACCTAGGTTTTGGTTTGGTCTCAGCTTCTTTTGCTTCTTTTGCTTTCTCTGATCTATTTTTTTCTTGATCTACGAACTCCTTAAAGTGCCCATCCAAAGGAGTTGGTCTAAGAAGGTCTTCAGAGCTCAATAGTTTTTAGTTCTGTGTCCCCCTTTCCTCGTGGTACGAATACTTCCACTCTTGGTTACGTCTTTTGGGGTCCCCTCCCATGCTTCCCAAAGTGTGGCTTATCTCAGATTCGAGCAAGGAGTTTGTAGATCGGTTCCTTAAAAACCACATTAATCCCCCGTTGTACCCGCCTCTTGTGATCAACAGTGTTGTCCTTTCGCTCATTGAGTTGCCCTTCGCCTCAGGGAGCCAGACCCACATTTTATTTTGTTTTTCGGACGTCGTCCTCTAGCCAGACGAACATTTCAACTCGAGATATGAGGTCTCGGAGATCGGCCGGAGGGCTGAGCATTAGGTCTTCCCAAATTTGTTCCCTAAGAGTTAGTCTGAGCTTGTAACTAACTACTGCTAACTTCTCTGAATATTCTTCGATCTCGTTAAAAGTTTCCTAATAACGGTTGTTGTAATTGAGGAGAGATTCGATTTTACACTCCTGAGTGTCAAAAGAGAACCGCCTCCCTTCAGTGCTTTGGTATTTGTAACGAACCGATCTATAAAGAACTCAGTGAGCTGGTGAAAGTTTCCAATTGATCCCGCTGGAAGCCGATTGAACAATTTCAACCCGAGATATCTTAAGTTAAGTGAAAACACCTGACACATCAATGCAGCGAAGTGGTTCCAGAGCGCTATCATCTATCTGACGTGATTGATGTGGGATGTCGAGTCCGACTTTCTGTCGTATATTGTAAAACTTGGTGGGATAAATTTTTTTGATGTGTCCATTCCATCGATGAATGGCGTCTGATACCTTGGGACTGGTTCCCTCGGCACGAGCCTGATCGCGTGGGTTGCTGATCTTGCTGGGATAATGTCTGGGTGATACTCTTCGCTTGCTCGACGCAATGGATTTACTATTGCTTTGGCTGTCCAGGCTGGCACGTGATTCCTGCTGCCTTTTATTTCAACCCGCCAGAGGTGGGGGATTTGATTCTTTGGTCCTTTCTTCAGTTGATTTTGCATCTGCTGCCTGGGACGGCTTCATTAAGCTGTTGTCAACAAGGATTTGTACCATTTCGGCCAATTAGTTTTGCAATTGTTTGATGGTTATATCCTGGTTGTCTCCTCCTCCAAAGTGCAGCCGACTTGGGTTCTGCCTAGAGGTGGTCTTGGCCGTCCTCTGGGCATCATCTAGTAGTTTAGCCCCTAGAAGTTTTGGGTGCATGCGAGGTCTCCCTCTGAATTTTTGGACTGCTGGAACGATTACTTTTTTTTGACGCCAGTGTAACAAGTTTTATAAATATCTGTAATCGATTTTCTACCGACGACATCAATTGTGGGATGTGAATTTATGAGATGAGAGAAATTAAATCGAGGATAGACACTTGCGGTGATTCTGAGGCGCTACAAGCTGCTGTAGTCGTTCACCAATTCAGAGACGGTCAAGTTAGATGGGCGAAAAGTGTATGTATATATATAGTGTGTATATCTTTTACCAACAGCTCGAGAATGCTAGTGGCCTTAGCTCGGATAGTTCATGTATTCGGTGGTGTCTGAACTGAGCTCCGACGCAGGCGACCACTGAGCTTGCTTTATAGTGGTAGCTCAGTGGCGGTGCCTGCTGCTATTCTAGAATTCATAATTGTTTAATTTATTCTCTTACCCTACATAATATATATATTTTTTTTGGATAACATGGTATCAACGGTCAAACTTTCCATTATAGAAGGTTCCAACCCTTACGAACATGACACATGCCCAACTTATAAGGAACCTCGAATGCCCCCACCCCCCACGTCTTCCCATAAGCGTAGAAACTCCAACACCCCGCGCACGTCTTAACACCCATTTGTTTTAATTTTTTTTAATAGACTTATTTCATTTTTTATCATTTTTTATTTTTTCGATTCTATTTAATTAGAGGAATAGCAAAAAAAAAAGATTATAAAGAAAATATAAACGACATATGTAATCCAAATAACGAATTAATTTGGTCTTTAATTATTTTTAAAAGTTTTTTTTAAACATTTTCTATTCCTATAATTAAGACTAACTGAAAAAATAAAAAATCTTAACCAATGATGAAAAAAGTTAATTGGAAAAATTATAAAAAAATTATGGTTCAACTATTGAGAACAAATTAAATTATACGATTTCAACTTTAACAAATCGAAATTTGTAATTTTAATTCGTTAATAATTTAAATCATTCGTTAATATCTTCGTCTACTTTGGGCAAACGAAAGTAATTGATTTTTATTTAAAATGCAAGAAAAATGACTTCATGTAGTGTTATCCCATTTTAAAGTCATCATTGAATTAATTAATAAGATAAATTAAAAAAATTTGAATTTTGTATTTATTTATCGAGATTCAATTTTTATACCATTTTAGAATAAAAATTATTTTTACAAAGACGTGATTTCAATGCATTTTGGGTGAAAAAACAGGTAGCTCTGTTAATTTTAGATGAATATATTAACGAATAATTTAAATTATTATTAAATTAAAATTACATAATTTAATTTATTATAATTAAAATAGCAAGTGAATTTTTCGGTAAAAATAGCTGTCATTGTTCCCAAAAAAATAATATTAAAACTTATCTCGGTAACTGTTCCATTTAGAACGAACGAAGCAACTTCCCAGAAACTTCGCGTAGAGCACGCGGTGACGAACGCGACGACCACACATTCTCTCTCAGGTTCCTCCATTAATCTCCTCTCTCTTTCTCACTTTCCTTGATTGATCATGTCATTTTCTCTCTCTATATTGACATTAAATCCGTATATATGGCCATGTATAATCGTTTGAGACCGCGATTCTGTTTCTCGCGATAGGTGTCTGTAGTTGTTTTCACTTTTCACTAGAACAGATCTCACTATAAACTTTAATCCAGTGATACATAGTTTAAATCCTCCATTGAAGAATGCTTTTAATCGTCTCTTCTGTGATTTTTTCGGGAATAGAACTTGAAACGCATGCCCTAATGTTGAATTTGTGGGGAAGAAAGAAAGAAGGAAAGATAATTTGGCATTGTGTCCCATGGGAACGGTTAGATTTGTTCGGCGGCTGGATGTATTTGTTGACAGAATATAAAATGAAGAAGGCGAGTGGTGGGAGGGGCTTAATCTATCTCCGATCATGGGGCGGTGGGGGAAAAAAAAAAAATAATG
>BRYF01000001.1:15085000-15090000 GCA_030159135.1 Actinidia polygama | reverse complement strand
TAAAAAGAGGCACGACGAGAGTTCTAATGCCTCGAGACCAAGTCATGAAAAACACCAAGTCTCCATAAGCAGTGGTGTTTTTCGTTTTCATGGAGTTTTTGAGTTCTTTCTTAGCGATAGGAAAGAGAAAGAGTAACTTGTGAGCTTTGATTTAGTTCTTGTTTGTGCTTCTGTGACCAACATCGTTTTGCAAGAAAAGGTGATTGTCTATGTTACCTCTCTTTCTCATTGAAGTTTTTGTTACTGCAAGCAAAAAATTTACCAGGGGGAAGAGGTTTTGGGAAGTTATCTCAACAGGGTACTATTCAGTGAATTGGATTAATACCCCGAGCTTCTCTTGGAGATTGGTGAGAAAAAAACCCAAACAAATCGGTTGATCGGGATTTTTAATTTGTATACTCGGTAGCGGTGTAGCAGATGGTTTTACATAACAGGTTGCAGGGTTTCTAAGGTGTAAGCTGCAGGAATTTCCATTGGCTGATCATCAAGACGGGTGAAAACCACAAATTCAGAAAAGCAAAAAAGTCAAGTCTGATAGTTTTTTTTTGTCTATTTTAAGCAAAAAAAACCAACTAAAAAGCTGAAAAAAAGCTGGTGCCAAACGGAGCTTCAATCTTTAGGTGGGAGGATCACAAACAAGGCTTGTGAGAACCTAGTCCCATGTCGGAGGTCGGATAAGTTGTAGTTGTAATGTATAAATACGAACACATCTTTGATACCTTTCTATTTGCCTATACTTGCAACAAGTCCCAACAAATACAAAGTCCATTGTTTTTTTAAGGCGTAGGAAGAAAGAACATCAGCAGAGAAAGTTTGTTAATTCTCATTATTTAATTTTCTAGATAATTTTTTAAATAAAATGAAAAATAAAATATTTTTTTTTGTTTTGTTTTAGAAGAAAGAGAATAAAAAAAAAGTCATAAAACAACTTAAATTCATAAAGATAAATAGAAATGAAAGAATTTGTTTTTTTTTTTAAAAAAAAGGAAAAATAATTTGTCACATTCCTAAACTCCAAGAACCAAAGAAGAAAGGAGAAAAACATGATCAACAAATTTGGTACATTCACCTTCTTATTTAAAAAATAAATCATATTGACCCTATTGACTATTTAGTTGTATCATTTATATTCTTTTTACTATTAATCCGTGTGAAATAAGATAAAAATCGATCACATATTGTCCTTATGTTTCAATTATATGCCTTTATATCCAAAATATATTTATCTTTTTACAGAAAATAAATCAACGCTCTATATAAAAGCATAGTAATAATAGTTAGGTTTGTTACAATAGATGCATAAGCTTGTATATGGAGTATTAATTTATTTATCATAAAAAATAATTTTATTTGAATATAAGGGCATTTAATTAAAGCAAGTAAATAATACGTGATCGATTTCCATCGCTATATCAAACAGATTTATAATAAAAAAGGTGTAGATAATATAATTAAATAGTTATTAGAATCAATATAATTTATTTTTAGATGAGGAGGGAAAATGATAGTGGTAGATAGTTGGGGAGTCTGAGAAATTAAGCCAAAGATATTTTTATTTGCATAGGGTTAGGGCTTTCTCCTCTAATTTGAGATTGAGTTAGACTGTTAGAGAGAGACCAGTCCTCGACAATGGAGTGTTTTCCTCGCGATGTGGTGATAGACATACTCGCCAGACTTGCCGCTAAAGATCTGTGCACTTGCAGGTGCGTTTCCAAACAATGGCATAAACTAATCTCCGATCCTTCTTTCAAGAAATTGCATTTCCATCTCTCCAGAAGAAACCCTAGTTTGCTTTTCGTCAGAAACTTAATAAACCCTACGTGTGATCTATTCATGTTTACTCCGTGTGATGATGGCATCTGTGATTACTTCAGGTTCAACATAAATTTTGAACATACCTTTCGACGGATTTTTGGGTCTGATTTGATTTGCGTAATTGATGGAAGGGCTGTTTATGTTTCAAATCCCAGCATCCGTGAGGTTGCGAGGATACCGGATTGTAACCATTCATCGTTATCTACTCCTGGTGTTGGTTTAGGGTATTTAGCATCCATGAATGAGTACAAAATTGTTCAGTTTTACTATCTGAATGATCTTAGTAATAACAACGAGGTTGGGGTTGAGATTTACACTCTCAAAGATGGAAGACCCGATTCGGGTTTTTGGAGAAAGGTGGAGATTTTTCCTTCCATGAGAATGTTATGGGTGGAATACTCTGTTGTTGCAAATGGAGCGATTTACTGGCTGTTTACTGAAGAAGCTGACGGCGAGGAGAAAATAGTTTCCATAGACTTGGAAAATGAGGATTTCAGGAATATACGTTGTCCCGAAGTTCGTATAGATGTGGACAAAGTGGACAAGACGAGCTTGATTGAGTTGAAAGGTTTTCTATGTTTTGCGCATTTTTTGCAGAAGGATTCGGTTATGAATCTGTGGATGTTGAAGGACCAAGCAACTCATTTTTGGCTTAAAGAATATGCGATTGATCTCCGTGGGATGCCTGGTTCCTATACAGGATTGGGTTATGTTCCTTGGGATGATCACGTTGGAGAAATATCAATTTGGTCAAGTAAGGAATACCGTCTCCTTTTATATAACATTAAGAACAAAAGGTTTAGAAGAGTTAAAAACCAAAGTATTCTAGTGGATAAGTTTAGTTGTGTTCACTTTGACACCATGTTTTCTCTCCGGAGGAGAGACCTTTATTTAGGTGGAATAAGCCATACATAGCCTATGGGGCATTGCCCATTTCGATGTACTTGTGATGGCTTACTAAGGTGCGGTGTATATACAGTATTTCATAAGCAGTTGTGCTTTATTGAGTTCTCTCGAGGCCCACATTCTGACCAATATCGTTGTGCAAGAAAGGGTGATGGCTATGTTACCTCTCTTTTTAATTGAAGCAAGTTTTTGTTACTACAAGCGAAAAATAAGCCAGGGGGAGGACGTTTGGGGATGCCCTGAGCTGCTCTTGGAGATTGGTGAAGAACTCCCAAACTAATTGGTTGATCTGTCTGCTTTGGGGAAGTCCTACAAATATGTTGAGAAGTAATTGTAATTTTGATGTATCTTATGTTGTTCGAAACATGAGGTTGTGTCGTGCCTGAATCTCTGTCGTCTTTGCTGGTTTTGTTCTTGTTGTTGGGAAAGTTGTGTATAATATGTCCCTGTTTTTCTTTGCTGTAATGATTTTTTCTGCAATGAAAATTTAATTTACCAAAAACAAAAATGTTAAAAAGTATCTGGGATTTTTGGAGTGGTCTAGTTTAAGGAGAACTAGTAGTTGAGTCTTGTTTCCTGAGTTTTATGTTATTTTATTTCATAAGATCTCAATTTCCCATGAAAAACCCTGACTGTTATTCATGGCAGAGCTCCCCATGCATAAAGAATGCTCATTTTAACCAAAATAAATTATATTGTTCACATATGCACGGTTTTGAGCACCTCATTAAGATAAACTACTCGTGCTCACAAGAAAGAAAGCGGCACTAAGTTGACAAAATCCAGAATAGGGAACATATAAATCAAAACATATATTTTATCAACATACCGGTTCAACATAACTTTATCAAAAAAAAGTACATAGACAAGGTGTCGAGGAATGAGCTTGTTGAGCTTCTCCAAGGTTCATTAGAGGCATTTCAACGTGTAAGCTTAGGAGCGATCAAATTTTCTTGCAAAATAATCATTGTGGTCAGAAAATCTAAACAAATCTCGCTCGTGAATTGGAATTTCCTTTGGCACTGAAAATTTCCATGAAGTGTTTATTTAAGACTAGAGAATAGACAAAACCCATTCATACCTGCAACAAGTACAAGCAAAACACAAAGTCCATCGGTTGAGTGCAGTTACAATTCAGAAGATCTGATGGTAAATCCAACACAAAACAGTGGTGGTTCATCTTGCAGCACATTTAGGCATTTTAATCCTCACAAACTTGCTATATTCCACTAGACCAGCTCTATCTAACTCTGTAGCGAAAACAGGCCATCAAAGTAAAGACAATGCAACTCACTTCCCCGTACAACCAAATTGTTAACTCTTTCGATGCTGTTGTGTCCCTAATGTTATAGAAAAGGATCCAATCTTCACTTGACCAAATTGATATTGCCTCAACATGATCGTCCCAAAGAACATAACCCAATGCCTTACAGTAACCACCCATGCCCCGAAGATCAATAACATATTCCTTAATCCAAAAGTGAGTCTCACTATCTTTCAACATCCTATATATATACTCATAATTGAATCCTCTTGCGAATAGTGTGTCAAACACAAAAACTCTTTCAACTCAACCATACATCCATCGCAAGGGGGACCTAAATAAGCTTCGGGACAACATATCATTTTCCAAATCCAAGGAAAGGATTTTTCCTTTGCCACTGACACGTTCGTTCAGGATCCAGTAAATGGTTCCAATCACACTAACACCAAAACCCCAATACCCATTAACAGGAGGGTAAATGGTTCCATTCACACTAACACCAGAACCCCACATCCGAGGGTAGTTACTCATCTTTCTCCACGAACCCGAATTGGGTCCCCCGTCTCTGAGAGTAAAAGCCTCCACTTCAATCTCAACCTCAACATCAGAATTTTCTCTATGATCGTCGTTACCACTCTCATCTTCATCATAAGTATCCATGAAACGAACAATTTCACATTCATTCCTAGAACTTACATACCCCAAGCTAACACCAACAACACACAATGGTCTATTTCCAAAATCGGGTAGCCTAATCACCTCATGGGTACTAGGATTACACACAAAAACTGCAGTTTCATCGAACACACACCAGATCATTCCCAAACTTGAGATTATAAATATTTCCCATCATATTAAAACTGAATTCATTGGGGGCAATTTGATCATGAGAAATAGACAGCACGTTTAGGTGAGCTGAGCAATTGAAATCGAAGGAGTACGAGTCTGTGGATAAGAGCAATTGCGCTTGGTTCGGTGGCGATGGAGTTTTTTGAAGATGGGATCGGAGATTGTG
>BRYF01000001.1:14982500-14985000 GCA_030159135.1 Actinidia polygama | reverse complement strand
TCATAGAATAGAACGTATAATATTTATATTGAGCTTTGTTTAAGCATATAACTTATTTGGATTCCTTGTGATATTGGTCTATCAAAGCATGCTTGTGGGATTTTTGCCTAGATTTGTAGAAGAGTAATTTTATTGTGAGAGACACACCCACGTGAGACCTGAAATTGAAACTCAAATTGAATAGATAGAGTGAATGCATGGTTTGCTTGGCTAAGTTAAGAGATACATTACTTGGTTGTAGTTGAATTTGACCTATGAACAAGAATTTTTAATTTTTTGCATCTTTCATTGTACTAAAACAATTTATGTGCATGCCAGGTTCTTAAATATATCTCAAACCACTGATTAGGTAGAAATTCTTAAGCTATACTAGTTGATAAGGGACTAGCAATTAAAACTTAAGTCGGGGTATGTGATTCACACACTTTATTGCAATTTATTATTCGAATTCTCCCGTATTTTAACATTATTACGTGTATTTATTATACAATTTAATTGTTATTTGGCGCGAATGGATGTTTAAATAGTTTTGCAAGTAAAAAAGAGCATTAGAGAGATCAGAAGACTCAAAGGAAAGCTTAATCAGTCGAAGAACAAGTAAAGCATTAACTGCCTTAAAGCCCAACCGGTCGGACAATTCCTAAACTGGTCAGGGCTGGAGAAAAGTTGGTTGGGGGGCAAAGTCAGAGATTTGTAGGGCTGTAGAAAGCAGTTGTTGAAAGGACAGCTGATACTTTAAAAAAAGAGAGACTTACACTTTGAAAAAGGGGTAGCAAGCCATGATTTAGCAGCAAGCCATGATTTAGCTCTCTCTCACACGGAAAAGGCAGCTCTCTCTAACATCGAGAATAAAAAGGGGAGCTCTCTCTCACTTAAGGGGCTGTTTGGCAAGGGGATAAGGAGGGGGGATAATTTTTCCCCCCGGATAACTTTTCCCCCCGGATGCTTGGCTGACGGATAACTTTTCCCCCCGGATAATTTTTAGACCAGCAGGTGGATAAAGGCGGATAATTTTTAGGTGGCTTAGACCCTAACTAAAAGTTATCCGGGGGATAAGGGGGTGGAGGATAAGGAAAAAAATATATAGAGAAAAACAAAATGTATATTTTTATTTTTATATATATATAGAAACAAAATATATATTTTTCATATCTAGATATTTTATATTTTGTTTCTCTATATGTATTTTCTTCCTTATCCCCCACCCTTATCCACCCATTCTAAAATTTATCCAGACAAGATTAAAAATTATCCCCCTCCAAAAGTTATCCCCTCTAAAATTTATCCCCCCTCTAAAACTTATCCCCCTACCATATCCGCCAGCCAATCGACCCCTAACAGGAAAAAAGGAAGGGGGGCCTCCATAGAACTCACTAGACGTTTTGGAAAATGTTTTTTGGGTTGGAGCTTGAAAAGGGAGAAAGGGGTAGGGGCCCTCGAGGGAGAACGAGGGGACATTTTGAAAAAAGGGAGAGGGGGCCTCCTCCATAGATGGCTCGGGAGATTTTTAGGACTAAAAGACACTTTTCATTTTTAGTTTGAGAATATATTAGATTAGATACTTTTGAAGTTTAAATTTATAATTTTCGGATTTCATTCCTTCAATTAATGTTTGTAACTTCTCTTATTTAATTTTGCACTTTTAGTAATTCTATTTTATTTTCAGCTCTTTCTTAATTTCATGTTAGATTCTCGTGCTTTACTTAATTTTATTTTGTACAAAAGATTGCACCATTTACATCTATGGATGGCTAAATCTATTAGTTTGACTCAGGTACTACGTCACATTCCAACCCTTAATTTGAACTAGTTTCTTCTCTCTTTCAAAATGGCTTCAATAGTTGTTTAGTATTGATTAATGATATTTTCAAGATCAAAACTTAGAATTGTGCATCTTTGATTATTTGTGAACAAGATTACTTGGTACAACTAATGCTTAGATCTATTGCATTTTATATTTTTGAAATAGTGTATGAACCCATTACCAATCTTATAAACACATCTTTAGACATAGAATATATTTTTACTAAAAAATCTTTCAATCAATATCATCTTGCTTTGAGATTTGGTTGAGTTCATAAAAAGAGAAAAAAATTAGAACATCTAAGTTAGGAGAAGACTAGGTACTTGAACCATGTCACTTTTATATTTGTAGTTTACATTTCATTTCACAATCTTCCAAAAATCACAAAAATATATTTTTATAATTTTCACACTTGCAACAAAACTCAATCTTGCAATTTAAGACCTTTTGGAAAACGACATCGGTACTTCCGAGTATTATACTGCACCGGTAGTTTTCTATGATTGGGAACTGAAATTGGTAGATAAAATAAACAATAGAAAGTGTAAAGCATTTTGGCGCCGTTGCCGGAGAGCTGAAATGCCAAGTTTGTGTTCCTGTGATTTTATCGCAAGGGTTGTAAGTATTTATTTACTTACTTATTTTTTAAAAAAAAAAATTAAAAAATGACGTCTTTCGAATATAATTTTAAAGTGG
>BRYF01000001.1:14817500-14820000 GCA_030159135.1 Actinidia polygama | reverse complement strand
GCCTTTCTGCAGATACTGAGATTGAATCAATCAAACTGTACTTTTTATTCTGCCCTGCTCGATTTCCATACCCAGAATTTTATTTGCGCCAAGATCTTTCATGTCAAACTCTCAACTTAACTAGAACTTTAATTTATCAATTTCCACTTTGCTCTTAGATGCAATCAACATGTGATACACATACAAGAGCAAATAAATAAAGGTACCATTTGGGAGTTTCCAAAATATATATAATGATCAAACTGACTCTTTGTGTATTTGTGCTCCACCATAAACTAATCAAATCACTTTTTAGTATGTGTCTTGCGCGGTGGGGGGATTGGTCAGAGTGGGGGCGTGTGTTTACAAGGGTGGCCCGGTTAGGGTTCGAAAAGATGAAGATGGTAGCAGTTTAGGACTATCTTGTGGTGTACTAAGAAGAAATTGTAAATCCTAAAACGAATGGAGGGTGTTTTGAAAACTTGGTGTGTACTGATACCCTTTTGGTTTGTATTTAGAAGCTCCCCTTATTGAGGTATTCACTAAAGTTAAACACTTTCACAATTTGTGAACAGGTGGGAGAATTGTAAAGCCGATATCGAGAGTGGGTACAAAATCGGTACAGGTGATCTCAGGCCCAGGACTAGGCTGCTCAATGTTAGACATGACTCTGGTCCGTCTCAGTCCATCAAAAACAAAGATCTGCCTGATTGAACTCACTTGCTGGGCCTAATTTATTCAGCCCCATCTTACGAAGGTCCCGTTTGGTTCCCAACTTTATTTCAACTTTTGTTAATTTTTTCTTCCCGTTTCGATTTTATCATGTTACTTTTAACAATTTTTTATTTTTGGTCCAAATTTTTTACTTTTTTAAAATTTGTTTTTAGCAAACAAAAAAATACTAAAAATAACAAGATACAAAATTTAGGTACTGTTGACAAGGCTGACCCCGACATTTGGACTGGTCTAACCGGATCTTAAATTTTTTGAATTCAAATTTTTTTTTAGACTTTCTGAATTTTTTTTTTTTTTTGGGGGGGGATGGTTGCCCTGGGGGTGCTCAAACCCAATGGTTTGCTGGGCTTACCTCAGGGTCGGCCCTTGCTATTGAATGTGACTTTTCATGGTCCAATCACATGTCGGCAGGACCCGTGAGGCAATTCGTGTCATGTAAAATGTTAACAAAACGATACTTACGTGTGTTCAATAAATAGATAAGATTCACGTGAATAAGTCAAGGCACGCGGCTTATCATTATTACCTAAATTTTCTTATATATTTTGAGTGCGAGGGGACAAAGACCCAACTAGGACTGATGTTCTCATGGGCGTCTTGCTGCACCAGTGTCTAGGTAAAATAAATAAATAAAAGGTGTGTCATTGTATGAATTTAACGTGCTTAAGCCATCATACAACCACCCCATCTGATTTGGAGCAAATGGGAAGAAATAAGGCTTACTGCGACTGTAAAAAAAATAGTTAAATCTCCAAGTATATTTTTACTTGTTATAAAGTTATAATTTCTCTCTTAAATTTTCCTCGCTTTTATTTTAATTTCACATTGGTAAAAAACAGGGATCGAAAGCCCTAAGGCCTTCTATTTTAATATCACTCAGTTCACCATTTTGTTTAATAAGATTGGTGCTAGACAAACGCATCATCCTTGTGCACAATAATTTATGCGCTGACATGACTTGTCCACGTTGCTTGAATAACAAAGTTAGAAATTCGATAAATAAAAGCATTTTGGTTTTCTTTCTCTTTCTACTTTCTCTCTCTAAAAACCAAATTGAAAATCTGAGCATTAAAACTTACCATCCGCGAGTGCAAATTCAAAAAGACCATAAACAACCACCACCGACACTGTATATCGAACCCCTAATTTGTTTTTAATGCAAAAAAATTGAAATCTAAATAACAATAATTGAAATGTGAATAATAGCTCTCTAAGTTTTTTCTATTATGATCATTACTACCATTTCTAGTAAAAAAAAATTCTAATTCCCACATTAAGAGAATAACTTGATCACGTTTTGTTTGTAGACTTATGTTTTATAGCGATCCAATTAGCAGATGCCACATCTCCCAACTGACCATAATTAAAGACTAGCGCCGTTGAAGCCACCAATCCCCCTTCCTCTCTCCCCCCACCCCCACCCGCACCCGCTGTGTGTTCCATGCATTCACCACCAAAACATTCACCACCTCCCCTACCATTATAGATTATACCCCTCTCTTCTTTCTTCCTGACGACACCGCCCCCTCTCTTTTTATTTAAATGATTGCTATAATCATGTAATATTGCATGTCAAGCATGGTCTTTATGATTAATTAAAATGTCACTTCATAAATTAGTTGAAATCACTAATTTTCCTCGAATCTTTAGCAACGACAAAATCATATCAAAATCCTTTGCACCGATCAAGTCCGTGGGGGGTTTTGAGTGAGAGAAGGGGGGAGCGGGGCTAGGGGAAGAGCAAACTCAGTGATCGGTGGCATGGCGAGTGTTTGGCTGCTGAGAG
>BRYF01000001.1:14782500-14785000 GCA_030159135.1 Actinidia polygama | reverse complement strand
GTAGGAACAAAAGGACTATCGGTAGACATCGCAGAAAATAGACGATTTTTAGATCTAAGAACTCTAAACTTTTTCTTTAGGGTTCAACACTCAAAATAATGTCTCAATAAACTACATTTAAGTTATCAACAACCACCCAAGATTAAACCCCATAAGGAAAACCCCCTTTACTCAAATCCAAGCAATGTAAGCTTCAAAATGTTGAAGAACATGAGATGGAACCTTAACTCTCCAACTTGCTCCAATCTCTCGCCTTCTTGGCTCAAATTGACGCCCTCGTTGAGTAGATAGTCTTGCTCCAAGAATCACTACTCAAATCACACTCACACTTACTCAAATCTAGAGCTGTCAAATGGGCCAGCCCAGCCTGGCTCGGCCTGAATTTAATTCGGGCTTTTCGGACTTTGGATCGGACTGGATTAGCCTGAAAAAAAATCGAATCGGGCTCGGGCTGGGCTTAACTTTGTTAGTGTTCGGCCCAACCTGAAAATCGGGTTTTTTTACTTTGGGCTCGGACTCGGGCCGGACTTTGAATCGAGCCCATTTGGGCTCGGGCTCAAGCCGGGCTTGGCCCATTTTTTGACTGAACAGTGGAAAGGACACACAGGAGATGACAGTGGAAGAGTAGTGTGACTGAAAAAAGTATGACTCCTATACGCGTCTATCTCTCTTACATCTTTTTCCCTCTCAATTACGTTAAATAGGAAAGAATGTAAAGCATGGCCGCATGGGGACTCACATTTTTCAACTTTTTATAAATATATGCAATTTTCAACAATGTATGTATCCCATTAATGAGTACAAAATTAATTAAAAATATACTATAGGCTTGCAGTCTCCATCTATCTCCCATAAAAAGTTTTTTAACTTTTTTTGACTATTTTCCTAGCTGGCTAGAAACCATGCCCACTTGCCATGTACTTTCTAGTAGTGTGTCTATTACGTCCACTTTCTAATAGCTAGCCAGCTCCATATTTTCCTAGCTTTCTACTAGTGTCTATCACGCCCACTTACTATGTACTTTCCTTTAGAAAAAAATCCAAAATCCTTATAAACCATGTACTTTCTTTTATAAAAAAAATCATTGGCCATGTACTTTCCTTTAGAAAAAATACATATCCTCTCTCTCTCTATATATATATATATATAGGGATTCGGGCTCAGGCTCGGGCGCGTTTGGGCTCGGGCTCGGGCCCATTCAAGCTTTCGGGCTTGATTTTAATAAAAAATCTGAGCCCATTAATTAGCGGGCTCGAACTCGAGCTTGGGACTGTTCGGGCTCGGATTATACGGAATCAGGCTGGGCTCGGGCTGCCCGCCGGGCAACCCAACCCATTTGACAGCTCTACTCAAATCTAAGCTTCAATGCTCAAGTCCTAGAGAGAGAAAGAGAAGAAAGATAAATAAATGTTGGGAAATAAAATGAGAGAGAGAGACACACAGATAATGCTATTTTGCTCTAAGGCCTTGTTTGGCCAATACCCATCATTCCAACTAACCATGGGCCAAGTGTTTGGCCCATCTCCCCACAAGCCCAACTTTCAATTCTATCAAGCCCAAATCTAATACACCAAAGCTCAATTAAATTTAAATGGGTCCACTTTACACCAAAGTCCATAATATATATATATATATATATATATATATATATATATATATATAGCATTATGACGTCATATATGCATCCTAATCATTTATATTTAAAAAAATTGAAACCTTACAGAGGAGGTGGTGGCGGAAGTGGAGGTGGAGGAGGAGGAGGAGGTGGCGTCGTTGTCGGATGAGGTGGTGATGGTTAAAAAATTCTGGATGCAAAAATTTTGTAAACAAAATAAAAATACAATTTTGTTGCTTTTACTATTTTTAAAAATAGTGATAGTAATTTTATTTTGTAAAAATAGTGATAGTAATTTTATTTTGTTTACAATTATAAATAGCAACACAAACAAATTTTTATTTTTCAATTAAACAAAAAAACAGAAATTAAACAATTAACAAATATCACCTAACTATTGGATGTAAAAGCTTCTTCGTACACTTTGCCCCTTTTGGCGTGAGTCGTCGTCAACACTGTCAACATTGGAGGCAAGGAAGTCATGCACTGCAAGCTGTCAACATTGGAGGCTTAATTATAGCGGAATTCATGCACTTGCAATGTTGACGTTGGATCATTGGAGGCAAGGACGTCAGGCACTACAAATCAACATTGGAGGCTTAATTATAGCGGAATTGTAGCCTCAATTCTTGTAATCTCAGGATAGCTTAGTTCTGTCTATCTACCTACTAAGTATGTAATAATCAAGAAAGGAAGAAAAAAAAAACATTTCAACATGGTATCGGTTTGAACCATGTGTGCAATCATTTCCCTAACATTCAGAAATCTTGCTGTGAGTTTTAGAAAAAAAGTGCACTTGCTTTGATGTTTGTGAATAAACAGATATAATACATACGCAATGTCAACCCTTTCATTTCATTTCCGTACCAAGTTGATATAGTGCAT
>BRYF01000001.1:14755000-14757500 GCA_030159135.1 Actinidia polygama | reverse complement strand
GGGGCAAAATCGGAAAAAAAATGGTGGTAAAAAGTAAAAAAAAATGGTTAGGGGCGAAATCGACAAAAAAAATAGTTAGGGGTAAAATCGGTAAAAAAATGGCTAGAATTCAAAATCAGCCAAAAATAATAGAATAAAAATAATGGGTAGGGGCAAAATCGAAAAAAAAATTGGTAAGGGACAAAATCGGATATATATAAGAGGGGCAAAATCAAAAAAAAAAAGCTAAAGGGCAAACTCGAAAAATAAAATGGGAAAGGCCAAAATAAAAAAATAAAAATGGTGGGGGAGGAGCAAAATTGGTAAAAAAGTTGGTGTCCAAAAATACTGTACACTCACATTTATTAGTATACTAGTGAGAGTACTTGTGCTATGCACGAGCGAGTTTTCAGAATAAGCTGGAAATAATTGGCCCAATTTCTCGATTGGGTCTGAATAATTGGCCCAATTTCTCCCACATCCTTCTTTAAAGCCCAATTTAAATACACCTAGACCCAATTAAATTAAATACGCTCAAACTCACCAAAGTCACTATACAATTTTTTTTTTGAAACCTTACATACTGATTGGAGGGTAGTGTTCAAATAGGAGGAGCTATTGTTAGATAGGGGTCTAGTGGTATTAACAAGAAGAATGGACAAGTGAAGCAATAGTTGCACAAAGCGCAAGGGTAATTGGAGGATCCGGAGTGGTACATGAGCTCAGGGAGATGCTTGGAGAGATATACAGAAGTCTGTCCAGATACGAGTGGTGCAACCAATGCAAGATGTCCAGAGAGAAACTCAGAGGAAAGAGACAAAGTTGATTTTAAAGAGTTGTACAGCGACGGGCGCATTGCCGTCGAAACGAGTCTCCTTCACTCTCGATTTGATTAGTGACAACGATCTCTCTAGTTGTGCGCACAGGGGTCTAGTGGTATTAACAAAAAGAATGGACAAAGGAAGCAATAGTTGCACAAAGCGCAGGGGTAATTGGAGGATTCGGAGTGGTACAGGAGCTCAGGGAGATGCTTTGAGATATATACAGAAGTCTGTCCAAACATGAGTGGTGAAACCAATGCAAGATGTCCAAAGAGAAACTCAGAGGAAAGAGACAAAGTTGATTTTAAAGAGTTGTACAGCGACGGGCACGTTGCCACCGAAACGAGTCTCTTTCACTCTCGATTTAATTAGTGGCAATGATCTCTCCAGTTGTGCACACAAGGGAGGAGAGATGGAGCCACAACAACTCGCAAAGTGATAATTTGGGCTGCTTGAATGAGTTCAAACCCACATATTTGGGCCTAAGCCCAGTTAGCTCACATGGAGTGTCCATATGAGAGTGAATTCTCGAGTTAATTAGAACTCTTAAAAGGATTATCTCTTGAAAAGTTAGTCTTGAGTTATGATATGTTTTTCTAGATAGAATATGATAACAATTAGGTATATTATTGAAAGTCTACCATCTCCTTTTCTTGGTCTATAAAAGGGATGGTAGGGTGCTGAAATTTGTGTGCTGTGAGTTGTGAAAAAGGTGTTGAGAGTGAAAAACAAGACAGAGAGAGATTGTGAGAGAGTAAGTCGAGAGAGTGAATCTCCTCCTTTTGTAATCTCTTCGTTCAATTAGTGAATTATTTGTTTCTGTCTATGGACGTTGGCATCATTAGTCAAACCACATAAATCTCTATTGTCTTGTGTGTGTATGATCGGTGATTCGTTTTGAGCACAATAGTAAAATCGTTATCTCTTTCTCTTTTTTGATTGTTCATTAATTACTTGTGTGCATGTGTTATGATTGTTTCTCAACATTTTGGTCCAAACTTTCTTTTCTTTCATACAACAATATCGGATGTACGTTAACCAAAGCTCCAACAAATTATTGGAAAACTGACTGGAAAAAAAAAAAACAGAGCATGTTCTTAAGCTTTGAGGCATGATGAACTGCATTTTCCAAGGCGATATTTCCCATCATTCAATCAAAGTTTGTTGTAGGGGTCCGGGGCAAAATCATCTATAGGATACAATATCCTATAAATTCTGCACATGGAAAATATAAAAGTAGTACGAGACTCGAAAGAAGGGGAGAGATAATGAATGAAAGAGAAATTTGGAAAGAAGTCTCTTAAATATCAAACCAAAATATCCACTTATGAAAAGTCATTACTTGTGACTTGTCATTACATGACAGTGAATCATTGTTGTGATTAGTTTAATTGTATGTTAATCAAAAAGATATTCATGTCCCTAAATATTAATGACAGGTACAAATTTAGTTATTTTATTATTTTTTTAAAACCTTGAATACTATATTTTAAAAATAATTAATCAAAAAGATTTAAAGAACATTTTTTTAAAAAAATAATTAATCAACTAATCTAAATAGATATTCTTGAAGGAATCATACAAGTTAAAACATGAAGAATAATCGAGAGCGTCAATCACAAAGAGACCAACATATAAGTGAAAAATCAAATCAGGGACGTATAATCTACTAGTAAATGATCTAGCACTTGAAAAAATCA
>BRYF01000001.1:14727500-14730000 GCA_030159135.1 Actinidia polygama | reverse complement strand
AGATATTTCTCTATTTATGTGTTGTTGGGTCTTTCTATATTTGCGAGGATACTAATTCAGTACCCATGTATTACATGATGTTAATTTCATGCACACATTTTGCCAGATGTTTGATTCCTTGCAATTTTATACATCTTCGTCAATTTTTCATCGTCGTTGAATTCAACCTCGTTTCCTAACATTTGATTCCAACTTGAGGAGAAATGTTGAAGATTTACCTCCATAATTTATGAACATGTTTATAGTTGTTATGTTTATCTAAATCTCTAAAATTATGAGATTTGATTTGATCATGTAATTATGGGTATTATTGTAGACATCTTATTTAGAGATAAGTATCATTGATGTAAATTAATCAATCAAGAGAATAAGAAAGATATAGCTCATTGAGACTTTGTGTGTGGACATAACCACAATATACCGAACTACATATTCATTTTCATTCATTTTCTCTCAATTTCTTGTTTTTCTGTTTTTATTACAAAATTTAACACTTTGCCTTGTTTTTTTCATAGTAGACCAATTGATAGATGACATATAAATATCATTCGTACATTGTAATAAGTTCTTACAGAAGAAAAAGCTCAAAAAGCCTAATATTTTACTATAGAAAATTGTTTAGTTTTGTTGTCAAAGCTAACTGGTCAGTCAAGTTGTTTTCATATGGATTCATTTTCTTGTATTGACAAGGACACTCTCACAAGGGCACTTTTTGTCTTAATTTGTATATTATATATGTATATATGTTAAGGAGATTAATGCTCCGTTTGGCACCGGTTTTTTTTTTATTTTTTCGATTGGCTTTTTTACTTAAAATAAGCAAAAAAGTCAATCAGAGTTGCCTTTTTGCTTAGTTTCAGCTAAAGTAAAGCCAGAAAAAAAAATATGTCTTTTTGGTAGCAAGTTTAAAAAAATCTTGACTTTTAAGCATTACCAAACGGAGCCTAAGTAGTATTATAGCCTTCATACATAGTAAGCGTTACAATCACGATACGTGTGATCTTAGTCTATAAATGTGATTATATCTTGTAACTATTTACGTGAGTAAAATAGTAATATTGACCTTCTCCCGTGGCAGTAGGCCGTCATGGTCTCCTCTCTCTATTATTTTTCTATTTCATATTTATGATTCCTCCTTTCATATTTGTTTCTATATTAAGATATTATATAAGTGGTGGTTAGTTTGCTTTAAGTGGGAGAGTGGGAGAATTAATTTGTTAATTTGTAGACAGATTCTTAATTTGCTCTGTACTTGTTTATTTGGTTTTAATTTTGTCACCCATAAGTTAATAACAAAATAGATTTCAAGTAGTGACTAACAAATAACAAATAACGAGAATGAATTTTGATTCCCTCTGAATACATTGAATAGTTGGTCTTATGGATCCAACGGCAACATCAATAACCATACACTTTTTATGTGGAATTGTGGGATGATAGGAAATTAAATGTAGACACGAGCGGTGATTGTCAAGCTGATTTCGGTGGAAGAACACTGCTTGGCAGATCTGCGAGATAGAAATAATGAGAAAAATTGTCCGAAGATGTTCCGGGGATGGCTCTCTGACGGTTAAGTCAGCTCCCGAAGAGAGAGAGAGACCAAGAGCAAGGTTTTTGACTCTGATTTTTTAGAGAGAGAAAGTCAGGAGGGAGAGAATTCCCCCTAGTGCAACTCAACGGGTGTGAGGATGCGCCAACTGCTATGTCAGCGAACAAGTAGCTGACTCAATCATGCTCCTAAGGCGTAACTGGTAGCTAACACATAACATCATCGAAATTTGGACCCGGGCGTGCCCGTGACATAGGAAACTCGTTATCATTTGATCCTGACATAGGCTTGGGAATCTCCGCTTGATCAAGCTCTTACGAGAAAATACTGACCGAACTTGCTATGAAACGATAGTACGATAATAACACTAGCCCAAACTGACTAAAAATAAAATATAATATTTTATTTTTTTCACACCATTCAAAATATAAGTTACCAATATTAAATTAATTTAATTTATTTAATGAATTGTCCGCCCGTCGCTCAGCCAATTCATTATTGGATTGGCCCAGTTACCAACTCACCCAAATCATAATTATCTAGTCAATGAGTTCGATCGATGTGGAAGATAAGTGGACTAAGTAGTGTGTTTTGTACGTCATGCGTCGCCGCTCTGTTTTGACCCAATCTCAGCAGCCAGACCACTACTTTAGTAGTTGTGGTTGTAGTACACACACATACACACACATATATATATATATATATAGGGACCGGATTTGAGGACACAAGTTTTGACATAATTTTAGACATTTCATCCTAACTCTTGAAACCAGTCTTATCAAGTGCTGAGATTACAATGGAGTAAAATTTCAGAGTTATTAAAACGACGTAGTTTTAATAAAGTTTAGAAACACTTTAGAAAAATTTACTCCATTATAATCTCAGCCCTTGATTTTAAGGGTTAGATGAAGTGTCTAAAATTATGTCAAAACTTGTGTCCCCGGATCCGTC
>BRYF01000001.1:14622500-14625000 GCA_030159135.1 Actinidia polygama | reverse complement strand
GATTATTCTCAATCTTTTCCGTGAAATTTTCAAAACAAGTACAAAAATTCATAGCATACTGCACAAACGAAGACCAGTTTTATTGGGAAAAAAGTACATTGATCTGGATTTTTGGTAAATGAAAAATACTTTATAGAAAACCTTCGTAATACATCATGTTGGAGAATCCTGTGTATAAGCCAAGAAAATGATTTGTACAAAAATAGAAATATATTGAAATAAACGGTATGTAAAACTCACAGTAATGCAGAAAAAAATAAAATTCAAAAAGACCTGAGGCTGGTGTTCTACACAATCTCCTTATGACAATTTTTGCCCTCGCACTGATATTTCGAGGTTAATGACGTTTGTTTCACAGAGGCAGCACTACCATGGTGAGCATAGCAAACTAGTTGTGGATAAGGATGGAACCATGAATATTATTTAGGGGGGCCAAAAATATAAAAAATAAAAAAGGTAGATTTTTTTTTTTTATTTTTAGGGGGAGCAAATAAAAAAATTAAAATAAAATTTGTAATTTTTAAAAAGCTGGGGGAGCCATGGCCCCCTATTGTCTACCCTTAGATCCATCTTTGATTGAGGATGAACTATCTCTTGAAGAAGGAAAAATATGCAGCAGAATTTTGCTCAGAAGAAGGAAGAAAAAGCGCCCAAAAATTGAGTCCTCGAATCTGAGGGCGCAGACTACTTATATAGGCAATTTGGTGGTTATTTGGAAGAGAAGCAACCATACTGAAAGGCTATGGTTTGCAACTGTTCAAATGAAATAATGCTTATGTTGACGCGAAGGGGTAACACCACTGTTCGAGGACTAAAATGCGAACATACACAATTGTTTGGAATTAAAACGCAATAACTAGAACTTTAATTAATTAATAAATAAATAAATTTTCAATTAAAACTATAAGACTGGGCCGAAAAGCCCAACCCGTGCCCACGGCCTCGGCCCGGGACCAGCGACACGCACTCGTGTGTGGTAGTTTGCGGCCTAACTAACATAGTTCATAGCATTGGCCTAAACCTAACCATAACTCTCCTTCTTTCAAAACATGAGTACTCCTTAGGCCCACCCCAAGGTGCAAGGCATCTTTTTATATGCCACTATATTTTTAATTATTTTTTTAATGTGTGACTAAACTTACCTATAACGTAACCAAATGCTTTACTTTGAAGTCAATTTTTCATTCGCATATAAATAGTTTTGTTTAACAAAATACATAATTTTAATCACCGTATGAAAATAAATATTTTTGCCTCTTGAACCCATCTAAAATAATATATGGATCCTATTTTAATTTAGCCTCAAAGTTTGTTAAAACCTATGTTAACAAACCATTTTCCAACACATCATTCCTCAAATATATATTTAAAATAATCATATATCAAAATTCAATATATTTCATAAAAAACCTTTTGAATGCGTCACATATTACAAATTATTTTCAATCTAGTTCATATATCACATATTATGATAAGAAATAACAATTAAACAAAGTTTATACACCATCCGTCGTCTCAAACTACTCCGCCCACCACCATCGGCAACCAGTGAACAATTTTTGGCCGGTCGCAGGCGACTTCCGTCATCCCTACCCCATTTTAATTTTTTTATCAATAAGTAGTTTTTTTTTAAAAAAATGATATAAATAGTTTACTTTTAAGTGTTCTTAGTAACCGTACTTAAAAATATTAAAATTTAAAAATTCATCACAATAAAATTGTTCACTTATTTATTTTTTTCTCATAACACCAACGTTAATACATAACCTACCATATCTTGATTTCCTATCAATAACTATTATTAAAAAAAAAAACTAAAAACTTTACTTTGTAAGTGCTCTTAAACTATGCATACTTAAAAAAATGTAACCAAATATTTTTTTAAAAATCATTACCAAAAAAATTGATAACTTATTGCTAGTTTTTTTTAGTATTTATTACAAAATAAAATAATAAATTAAAAAAATAATTGAATTTGTAAGATAGTTGAATAAATAAGGTTGTTTCAAGAAAATAGAGCATGTTTATTAATTTTAAATTCAATTTGTTGTTACTGAAATAACATTGATATCGCTTACTTTGGAAATTATTATTTTTGAAATAGCACTGACATTCCTTACTTCTGAAACAATTATGAAGATTCCCCCGCAACTAATTTTAATTGGCGTGTTAAGAAAAAAATAATGTGAAAGCCCTAAAAATAAGAGTAATCTTGTTATATATACGAAAAATTAGATGTATAGAAATCTTCATAATAGTTTTAGAAAAAAGGAATGTCAGTGCTATTTTAAAAATAATAGTTTTAAAAATAATAAATATTAGTGCTATTTCAGTAACAATTGAAGTTGTTATATTTGTCGGAAACCCTTTTTTAGAAAAATTAAAGATTGAAGATTAAAGTTGTTCTCAATTAACTATTGATACAGGTTTGTGATAGAAGATTCGGATATGTCGTTCTTAATTATTTATTTTCGTTTTATGATTATATGTGAAAATAATG
>BRYF01000001.1:14545000-14547500 GCA_030159135.1 Actinidia polygama | reverse complement strand
GTCCCGCACTTTTTTTTTATATCAATAAAGAAAAAAAATAGTACTTCCTTTGTCCTAGTTTGTTCATCTTGTTTTGGGGTATTGGGTCCTTTTAATCAGATTAAAAAAAAATCTATTTTTGTAAATAATTTTTAATTTTTTTTTACTAATCAAAAGATCTCAATTAGTTCTTGTATACAAATTAAGTTTACAAAATAAAAGAAATAAGACATTTTTTTTAGATGTCCAAGATAATAAAAATAGACAAACAAATTAAGATGGATGGAATAAATAGTTACAAAGTTACATACCCTAACCTAATGCTTGTCTATAATTATATATATATTATATACTAGGTATAAGTATAATTATTATAATTAATAAGAATATTATAGTAAGATTATATTAAGCGTGGGTCGGATTGGGTTTTTAAGTAGGATTTTTGCAAAAATTCATACCCTATTTTGTTTTTGATCGGATAGTGATTTTAAAAATCTGTACACTATCCGTTGGGTAAAAAAATTGTTTAAACCTATCTTTTTTTTGCTTCGGATAGATCAGGTACCCGCCAGGTCAAATCTTTTCGATTATCCCTATATGATTGGGATTTGTTTCTAATTCGTTGAAACAGTTTTCACCAGTTCTATTCCTAATCTTCTACAAATTCCTTTGATTCCATAATGAAAATTTTATTTTGCCCATCAAAAAAATAAAAAATCTCCTACCAATATGATCCAATTTAAGGTGTTAACCATTATTAACCCATGGTCAACCAAGGGAAGTGGCAATGCCTGGTCCATTAGGACAGCACAAAAAAAAAAAAAAAAAGCCACGGCTGGTTTTATTTTAATAAATCAGTAGCAACAGAGAGGTTTTAATAGCTATATGATGCAAGTAAAGGCACAAAAATTTCATATCATTTGGAAAACAAAGGACACCAAAACGATTTTATTAGTTAGACTACCAGATCAAGCGCTCTCTCTCTCTCATCAAATCAGCTCTCCTCTTCTATGCAATACCATATAAGACACACCCTAACTATAGCCTAAATGACCTGTAATGATACTTAAGGTTATACTCTTCTCTCTCTACCTGAAACTCACTTCTTAACTGCTTCTGTTGCTGGTGGCTTTGGATCTTCCGGCGGTGGCAGGGTGGCGGGAACTCCGCCGTCGATGCAGCTCCTGCACTTCCTTTCCACCCACCCTTCCATGTCATGATCTCCACTGCTGCCGACATGTCGGCCACCGCACAGCCGAGCAATAATCCCTGCAATAACACCAACTATTGTGATCACTGCTAAAACCACCACCAATGTCTCGATTGACCGGTGCGTGGAGGAGTGGCTTGGCTCCACCACCACCACCACCACTGGTGGTGCCTCCACAAGTGGCGGTAGTTGATTGTCTAACTTTGCCACCATAGTCCTTGCAAGCATAACTATGACCAAGACAAATAAACTTCTGTTTTGAGAGAGAGAGAGAGAATAAGAACTATGAAGAAGGAAAGGAGGGAAAAAGATGAGAAAATAGTTTACTAGAGAGAGAAAATGATATTTGGAAATATTATATGGAGGATAGGGAGAAAATGAATGTAAGAAGTAAAACAGCTAGAGCAAAGAAAATGAGACGATGAGAGAAGCTGTAAACCAGAAAGTAAACTGGGAGATTACCAGAAGGCTTTGAAACTGAGAGACCATAAAGGTGACAAAAAATGGTTAGTGTAAAGAAAATCTGGAGAGAGAGCGAGAGCAGGGGAAATGATTTAAAGGTGCTGGAGAGAAAAAATAGGATTCCAGTGTTACTTTTGACATTGGATCTTCCTGTGGTTATTATTTCTCTTCCCTCTTTTCCTTACTTTATCTACTTTGGATTTTCTATTCGCTATTGTTTTATCTTTTTGATTACTCGATATCCGGTCTAAAGACCGAATAATCAGAGGACCAATCCCACCGTTCACTAACAAGAAACCTGATTAATGTCGGGGCAAACTTCCGTATAAACTTTCCAAACTCAGGAATTAATAGCTTTTGAAAATTTCAAACCAAAGATCTTGAACCGAAACAGACCACCATGACAACCCTAAGGTTATCTTTTTAGGCCACTACGTTTTTTATCTTTTTAGATGCCAAAAAGAGTTCAAGTCCACAAAGTCCTTCAGGTCCTTAATAATTTCTTGGACAAAGTTGTCAGTGGTGAGTTTTAAATTGCTCTGTGACCCCCCAATGAAAATCTATCGAATCTCTCTTCCCAATTTTGGCCTTGGCGATAACACGTCTTTGTTCAATCTGTGACCCCCCAAGAACCAATTGATTTGTTTTTAATTTTCTTGTTTGGAACTTTTCTAGTTTGTCACTAGTGATTTTGCTAGTTACTGTCTCCTAGAGACTTGAGAACATTAGGTCCGTGTGCATGTGTATTGTGAGGGCCAGTTGGCTATTTTGTCAAGTAGTAATAAATTCTGATAGAATGAAAACACCTGTTAAGAGTGAATTTACCAAGAGGATTCTCTATGGTGACAC
>BRYF01000001.1:14517500-14520000 GCA_030159135.1 Actinidia polygama | reverse complement strand
AAGATCTGCACGAAAATTCAGATATCTTCACCATGAAGAAAACACAGAACTATACAGCCGCCTTTTAAAACACAAGTAAAATTTCAGCTCATAATCATGAACCATAGAGCATAATCACACGAAAATACAACGATAATGACCAAAAACCAGTAAGATTTCAGCTCATAAACCCATCGACATAACACAACTAAGTAGAAATTAAGCAATAATTTCCCCAAGAAAATCATCTCGAAAGAAAACTCTGAATTTCAAAATCTCCATGTCTGGATCACGAAATGCACAAACTCAAAAACAAAGAAACTCAACGAATTGACCATCAAAAACTCACCTCTGTAGCTTGAATCTCTAGCAGCCTCGCCCCAAGCTCCGATCAACCAAAGCTGATCTCTAGAAATATGCAAGTATATGTAGAGAGAGAGAGAGAGAGAGAGAGAGAGAGAGAGATAAATCAACTCAGCAGAAGAGCATTCCAGAGGGGAATGCAAACACACAGAGCAGCAGCTAACTCAATCACGCAACAATGGAATGAGGTGTGAAGAGAAACTGCGAGGGGTTTATATACCATGATCGGCGTTAAAGGTCGAACAAGTTTTGGTAACAAACCGGTTGATCTTGACACGTGGATACGTGGTCTAATCTTGCACGGGTATGATCTTGACACGTGGATACGTGTCTAATCTTGCGTGCCTGGCTTTAAGATTAGTTTTAAAATAAAGATTTTAGTTAATTTAATAATAAAATATAATGATTGAATCTGTGGGTCACATTTTGAAAAAATTTCACTCACAAAAAATGTACTATCACTAATAATTGTACGTGATTACGGTACTATGCAAAAAAAATATTTCTTAGGCGTATTCTTAGAGTTTTATAATTTAAAAAATGAATAATACATACATTACATGCATATACGAAGAAACACATTGCTACAAAATAGAAAACAAATTAAAAACTATAATAATTTTTAAAAAAAAAACTTGTTAATTTGGAAGAAATGAGAAGGAAAGAAATAAGTTTTTTACTTTTTTTATGGGTCCCACTAAAAAATAATTTAATGGGTAAAAAAGATACCCATATTTAAAAAAAAATTGTCCATTGAATAAAAATATATGTGAGTCCCATAACTTTGAGAAGAAGAAAGTAATAATTTTGGGGGAAAAAAATAGTATAAGGTAAAATCTCAGCCGTTAGATCAACTCAAATGTATTTCAACCTTACATACCGGGAGATAAATTTAATATGCAAAATGAGTTGTGATTTATATTATAGATGTATAATTGTTGTCAAGCCGACGCTGAGCATGTATTCGAATTCTAAATGCCGGTGTATGTCTAAATTGTACAAAATGACGTTATTTTATATACTTTAAAATAAAAACGACGTCGTTTTAGTTCTGACGTTTTGGTCCTGACGTATACAAAACGACGTCATTTTATACACTCCAGACACACTCCATAGCCCCGCACTTAAGTGGATCCGAACTCGCTGAGCATAGGCGAGCAAGGTCGTCCACTCAGGCCTCTAGTTTTCGGGATAGGTAATAATTTATATAAATATAAAAAACTGAAGTATAAATGTTTTGTGGCGATTGATACTATAAGAGAGGTCTACGTTTCAAGTCCAATCCGCTACTTGTAGCCTTTTTTTCACCAAATTAATCAACCTTTTCGGAATAAATTACAAGATATATCCTAGAGTTTTACTCTATTCAAATTAAGCTTTTAAGTTTTAATTTCATTTTTTAACACCACAAAAATTTTAAATTCTATAAATAATATATGAATTCCAATTTATGTCCGTATAATATGCTTGATAGAGTGAAAAATGTGCACTTATTTTATACAAAAAAATATTTTTTATAAAAATTCAAATTTTTGACCAATCTACAACAAAATTCTAATTTTTTTAAAAAAATATCTATTAAAATCATATAATTCTTTAATTATATCGATGAAAATCTTTTATATATATCCATTTGATGTGTAGAACCAATACTCTTATTTCTCTCCTTAGATATATAGCCAAAATATCACTTTATAGGCTTTAAATTCTCATAACAATGATATAGTTTTATGTTTACATTTGTATTTTCAAAAATATTCAAAAATACGTAGTCCCATATTCCAAACTTGCCTTGGGTCTCAAAAAACTCAGGACCGGCCCAGATTGTTGTCACTTGGATGATTCAAGCCAATCATCTCATCGAGTCTATTAAAACTATCATCAATAAAAAATAATAATTTATTAATAATTATAACTAAATTATTAAAACACATTTATCTTAAAAATAGATGTTCATGAATCAGTAAATATATATATATATATATATATATATATAAATTACTAGTTTTGTTCCAATATATGAATTGCCGATATAAGTTTTGTTCTTTAAAAGTATAGGGTTTAAATTTTAAGAAACGTTGGATGATTCAAGCCAATCATCTCATCGAGTCTATTAAAACTATCATCAATAAAAAATAATAATTTATTAATAATTATA
>BRYF01000001.1:14485000-14490000 GCA_030159135.1 Actinidia polygama | reverse complement strand
ACTGTTATATATATATATATATATATATAGGTTGAAACTTGTGGGTCTCAATGAGAGCTGTCACCAAAATAAATTTCGAGTCCCCTTCAAATTTCCCAATCACCCTTGCATGATTGGACCAAGGTCCTTTGACTTATTTTAATTATAGTTTCATTCTGATCCTCCTACAATCATGCAAATTCCTAGGGAAATATCTAAACTTCTTGCTTCAATTATGTCATATTTGTCTTTCTCATTAATTACTCAATTATGGTTTGACATTTTCCTTTAAATAATTAATAGCATCCATGATTGTACTTGGAGGAATTGTTATTTTTAACTGGTCCCAAATGGAATGTTAATTGGATTTTCCCTCTTTTTTTGGATAAAATAATACTTTGCACCCTTATACTTTCACAAGAATTTTACTTCGCAACCTTCACTGTTTATAGTAACAGTAAACCTCTTACACTTTAGGTCAAGTACAAATGAGTCCGTTTCGTGTACTTGTCGTTCAATTAAGAACAATGTGATCTCTTTTCATGTAGCCATTTAACCGCTTAACAACAGACGAACATAAGGACTATATTGACATTTAACCTTAAGTCTCAAGGATTGCTTGACATAATAGCAAGTGAAGCGTGCAAAGTAAATTTTTGTTCTAAGTACAAGAGTGCTTAAAATTACCATTTTATTTTTAGATTAATTTCATGGAATAATATGACATTATATATACGGTCATTTAAGATAGATGACCTAACAATTAGTATCCCACACGTGCACCATGGATCACCTATACCAATAATTGTAATGATAATTTATTTCATTTTTCCCCAGAAAAATAAGGAAGAATACATCATTTGGTTGGGAAGGAACCAAGCAGAAATTGTAAATTTTGGTTCCTTTCCCATATTCAACCCATCACTATTTGATCCATATTCAACTCGCCCATTTTCAACAACCCAGTTTAACCTGTCCAAACTTAACTAAATTCGCCTATTTGTCACCTTTAATTGTAATCCTTGCCTTAACGAGCTTTTAGCTTCTTTTTCCTTAAAATTTTGCCAACTTGTTCGAGCTTGGACACATACAACTTATGCTTCTATTATTTGGTAAAAAATAACTTAGGCGCTGTTTGGAATAGCTAAAAAAAATAAAAAAATTTATTTGGGATTAAAATTTAAAAAATAAAAATCACTTGTGTTGTTTGGGATAACTAAAACAACATGTAGTTTTTTTTTTTAAGCTCTTTCTTTTTCTTCTTTGCTAAGAAAAACCCACCTGACCATATGAAAAACCTAACCCATACACACCTAAAAAAATTTAGCAAAAAATAAAATAAAAAAATTACCTCAAACATGGCCTTAAAAATGCTAAAAAATGTACTTATTGAGGAACACAATTTCGATAGTTTTGAATTCTGTTTTTAAATAATCAATTGTTACCATATATTCAATTATAACAAACACCCACAAAATATTCCCAACTTATGAGGTAAAACACACACACACACACACACACACACACACACACATATATATATATATTGAGAAAGATACAAGAACATCACATTATATGAGTTTTACTTGAACGTTTAACAAATATTTGATCACAAATTTTTTAAAAAAATTGATCTAGAACAGAGGAGGATAGTAATCATAGATCCAATGGTCAACATCAAACAATCTTGCCATTCTTGAAGTAGGTTTTAAGTGGACCCATTTGGGTTAATTAGTACACACCAAGTGTATGGATGTACTTAGGGCTCTTCAACGGCCCGGCTCGGCTCGGCTCGGTTCGAGCTTGAATAGTATAAGTCCAAGTTTGGCTCGGTTCAAAATCCGCGGACCTTTGACTTTGACCGGGTCGAGCCTGGCTTAGGGAGGTATCTCGAAGCTCAAGCTCGGACCTTGCGGGTTTTCGATTTTTTCTGACTTTTCGGGCTCTGTGGGGCTTCGGACTTTGGACTTTTTCAAATTTTTCGGACTTTTAGGGTTCAAACGGGCCTAAGCGACTTCACTTTAATTTTTTTAAAAGTTTTTATATATATATAGTTTAAATTTATATTTAAAGCATACATTGATACATATATAATTTAAAGTGGATCAAATGTGAGAAATTAAAAAAATTATTTAATTAATAAAATTTAATACAACTACAAGTCTACATAGTTAGTAGAGGATTGCATCACTACACAATTTGTGCATCCCAACTAGGTAGGCACTCATAAATGTGTTAATTATTTGCTCTTTGCCCAAGTTTACATGAATATAACATTTTAAAATTTTGAGTTAGTTTTTGAATTTCGAGTTTTTTCGGGCCGAATTTTTGAACTTTTTTGAGCCGAACTTTCGAACTTTTTCGGGCTCGAACTTCTGGCCGATCTTCGGACTTCAACCCCTAAATCCGGGCCCAACCCGTTAACTTCGGACCTGAGCCGGGATGGACCATTTTTCAGACCTCAAACTCCGAGCGGGCTTCGGGCCTTGGGCCATATGGTGAGCCCTACTTGTCCTCAAACCCACAAAAGGAACTAGAATAATGACACAGTTGAGTCATTGTGATTATAGCCTTATAGTGGGACCCCTAAGATTGTATTGATACACGCAATTTGTATTTTCTCATGTCATAGGTATTAGCCTTATAGTGGGACCAATGAGATTGTATATCAATTCATGGAATTTTTGTATTTTCTCATATGATTGTTATAAGGTATGAATACAGACAAAAGGGATAGGATGTACTGATGATTAGATCGAGGGCAGTTTGGGATAACAATTTTTTAGTTTTTTTTATTTGAATTATTTTTTATTTTAGTGATTTTTTTTAAATAAAATTTTTATACTATCTTCGGTTTGTCTTGAAGGGATCGGAGAAAATTGTTTTCACTAGACACAAAATTAAACCGTTTTAGATAAATTAGTTGTTAATAATCTAACGTTATATCAGAGCAACAATATCTATCCAAACTTCACTGTCTACCTAATTAATAGACGTATCGTTATGATTTTGAAAATATGCGTATTTTTAAGGTGGATAAATAACTTTGGAGATTTTTATTGTAAAAAAAGCAATAAGTTTTTACGTTTAATATTGGAGCGCTCATACTTATAAATTCAAAATTCAATTGGTTTAACGTTAACAACTATAAATAGGGGTTTGATTTCAAATTGACTAGCTGAGACCCAACCTTGATTTTTTTTGAGATTTGTTAGCCGATTTGGTTTTCGAGATTTTATTTTCAATCATTTTGTTTGAAATTTTTATTTGTAAAGCAATAGCATACGTTCTCTGTTCTAATAAAGTACAATAAATTGCAAAAATAGATAAAAAAAAATAATAATAAATGCATTAAAAGTTGAAAAAACTTTATTACATTCTCAAAAATTGAATAATCACGCATGAAAAGTTGAACTACACACATAGAAATGAATATATATATATATATATATATATATATATATATATATTAGGAAAGTTAAATTTTTTTATAAAAAGTTGAATTTCCAAAAATAGACAATTAAAAGGGCGATGGAGGGAGTATTCTCCTTTTTTGAAAAATCACAACTTGTTTAGTTGACTATTTTTGAAATCTGCTTTCAATAATAATTATACCTTTGCATTTTGAATTTTTTTGAGTGAAAAAAATAATTAAAAAATCAAGTTAAAAGTTGTGCGATGAATAAAATGAAAATAAAATAATAATTTTAGAATCTATTTTCATTTTCCTTTTAGACAATAAATCTTCTCCCAATGTAACATAAAGTGGGCTGAGTTAGAGTTTGATCCAAATCCGAATAAATTGGGCTGGCCCACGAATTTTGGGCCTAGCCTTTCTCACTTTCGGTCAAGCGGTGACAAGAATTTGCATAAATCTGTCCGTAATATTGTATTTATATAAATAATTTAGCGGGATTTAGAAAAGTAAATGAAAAATAAGTAAATTTGAACGATTAAATCTATTAATTTTATTTTCTCCAAATTTTTTTCCACCAAGTTTTTAAACCAAACACAGCCAAAACGCATGTCTCTACTTTCCTAAACCAAACACGTATCAAAAAGAAAAAAAGAGAATTTCATAAAGAATTTGGACATTCATAAGAATTTGGGGAACCTCGACGGTTGATTTATAGCATCACAAACAAGACTCCCTACTTTTTTCTCACATTTATAAAAATAGAGGATCTCTTAGATTTAAAAGACCTCCAACAAAACTTTCCATTTCTTTTTAAACTATTTAAATACACTTTCTTTATTCATTTTCAATTTTTTTTAGTTTTATTATTTTAAATTTTATGAGTTTCAGGAGTTTGAATAGTGACTTTCCATATGTGGTGAGTTACTGTAGCACTCTCTAACCCATACACACCTAAAAAAATTTAGTAAAAAATAAAATAAAAAAATTACCTCAAACAGGACCTTAAAATGCTAAAAAATGTACTTATTGAGGAACACAATTTCGATAGTTTTGAATTCTGTTTTTAAATAATCAATTGTTACCATATATTCAATTATAACAAACACCCACAAAATATTCCCAACTTATGAGGTAAAACACACACACATATATACATATTGAGAAAGATACAAGAACATCACATTATATGAGTTTTACTTGAACTTTAACAAATATTGATCACAATTTTTTTTAAAAAATTGATCTAGTACAGAGGAGGATAGTAATCATAGATCCAATGGTCAGCATCAAACAATCTTGCCATTCTTGAAGTAGGTTTTAAGTGGACCCATTTGGGTTAATTAGTACACATCAAGTGTATGGTTGTACTTAGGGCTCTCTAACGGCTCGGCCCGGTTCACACTTGAATAGTGTAAGTCCGAGTTTGGCCCGATTTAAAGTCTGCGGACCTTTGACTTTGACCGGGTTGGGCCTGGCCTAGGGAGGTATCTCGAAGCTTAAGTCCGGTCCTTGCGGCTTTCGGGTTTTTTCAGATTTTTTGGGATCTTTTGGGCTTCGAGCTTTTTTGAATTTTTCGAGCTTTTCGGGTTCAAACGGGCCTAAG
>BRYF01000001.1:14465000-14472500 GCA_030159135.1 Actinidia polygama | reverse complement strand
AGTGAGGTGTTAACCATATATTAGCATTATATAACAAATATTGTATAAATTTATATACCAAATTGGATGTGGGATAATTTTTATTAGATATTTTGGAAGACTGTATAATTAATAAGTCTATCAAATGACAACTTACCCTTAATCTTCTCGTCAATCAAAAAAATATAAAGGCCTATATTGGGAATTGTGTTGTAAGTCATAATTATAATGTCACCTCCATACAATATTCGATTGAATAGTGTATGATTCTCCATATCAATCGTTCCCCCAACATGCATAAGAGGAAATCGTTTTAATCCCTTCTTAAATAATGACATGAATGAATTTGTTTTACCATAAGTTTTAACATGTAAATGTGTTTTTCATAACATGACTGAAATGGCTGAGAACACCGAAAATGGGCCGAAACATGATTTAGAAAACGAGGTGGAACTAATAAGAATTAAAATTTAGGAAATTTAAACTGAATTGACTATTATATCATATGATGCATGTATACAAAATCACGTAACAAAAAAAAACAAATTTTTGTTGTGTCTTGTGAGTATACGAGGACAATTTAGTCTTTTTGGTGGATACCGTGAAGTGGGAAGGAATAAAAGCAGCATCCCACTTTAGAAGCCGGCTGGCTGGTCAAACTCGGCCATCAGATTTTGCCTTATACATCAATTTAAATATATTTTATTTAGGATTAAGTCTTGTTTGGCTGAGTTAAAAAAATCTAATTTTTTATTTTTAATTAAAATATTAAAAATTAATAATTCTTTTATTATAAATTAGAAAAAATCACTAATAGTCAATTTACTAAAAAACGTAAGCTAAAACAGTTGAGAGAAATTAAATTTTTTAAACCAAAATATTGTTAAAAAATCTAGGCCAAACTGACCTTGAACTTCTTTCACAATATAAGTGATAAATCCATCTCTTGTGTTTTTGGAAATAGCCCATAGTTAGACTTGAAGCTGACGTGTCACAAACTAGTCAATCAAATTTTGACACATGGCCAGTGTTATAACTACATAATTTATTGCAAGTCAACTATGGGTTGTATTTATTTAATTTAATTTAATTTTGGAAGATTGGACAATTTTTAACTTAGAAGTTATGTTTTATGCATAAAAAAAATATTGTGTGTACAGTAAGATCTCATTGTGTTAAGTTTTACAACAAAATAAGACTTTATCGTAGGGGTGCACACGGTTCGGTTCGGTTATGTGACAAATCCAAAACCGACCCGACCATCTACGATTTTTCATTTTTTGATCCGGAACCAAACCGAGAACCGAGGAGAACCGAACCCGACCCAATGAAGTCGGGTCGGGTCGGTTCTCGAGTCCAACGGTTTTTTTGTGCACCCCTACTTGACCGTGTATTTCGTTAAAATGGAAAGTCGACTCAACTGTAAGAAACACTAATTATTTAGCGCGTTAACTAAATAATAAGTTCCGACTATTTGTAAAACGAATCCCACACAATAATATCTTATTGAACATATAACAAAAAAATTTACTTATTAATTTATGTTTTTATTTTTATTTTCTGAATCTTGATATGTATTTTGGTATGTATGTACCCTTTTGGAAGTAAGTTAAAATGTACAATTTAATTTAATTTTTTCTGTTGCTTCAAAAAAATAACAATGAAAAAATAGTCCTGTTGTTTTGGGCTTCCCCATGACCAAATTCCACCATTTAACATTCCAATGAATCCAAATTCTTGCTACTAACTAAAATTTTTGGATCAAATTATTATTTTTTAACCCACAGGGTTTGGTTTCTGGTGGACCTAGATATGCTCTCTTTCAAGTTTACAAGTTCAAAATATTCTAAGTGCTATCAATTCATGAGTTGAGTCAGTTCGTGCGGGATTTTACTCGGCTTTAATCGATTCCTCGCTAGTGAACAATAGGTTGATCTCCGAATTAATCGTTACGTAAACCAGATATCGAGTTATAAAAAAAGACTGGTATAACGGTTAAAATGAATTTTTTTTCCCTATGAGGGTTGACACCATATTTGAAACTGAATAAAAATGTCAAAATTTGGAGCAAACCCAAAAAGCTCATAACTGCCATCATCAAGCAATGAAGTTTTGGAATGTGGATGACTCTCTCTCTCTCTCTCTCTCTCTCTCTCTCTCTCTCTCAATGGGCCTTTCTCGGATACGAGCTAACACCACATCTGTCATAACATCAGAAGGAATAATTGTCTCTTGGCCTCGGATAGCAGTGGTTCACATGGTATGGTACAAATGCTTCCTTTTGTATCCATATCTATTTTACACGCATGCACAATATTGTAAAAAAATATTGTGCATGCGTATATATGCAATATGTTCCTTTATATAAATTTTTTAATATATATATATATATATATATATATATATATATCAATGCAGGGTAAAGTTGATAAATGAACTAAGCTATTCGAGTTGAGCTAATGTTGTTAAAAACTTATTCCATATTGATTTATTACATAAACAAATTAAGTTTGAACATATTTTTTAAGCTTGTTAAGCTTTCAAATTACCAAACTTAAACAATCTAGATTCTAAAAACTCATGTTTCAGTAGGTTCGAGATTATGACTTCAAAATAGGAGGTTACTATAGGTTTAAGGGGTGAATCAATGTCGGGATTTTATTTACTTAGATTCGATAATTACCTATATATATAACATGGGAACTGATATTAACAACGAATTAGTGAGACAAAACCCTCGACATTTTTTTTTGTAAGAGTTCAAATTAAATTTTGAGAATCCAATGATAGAGAAGATGGGGGTAATTCTTACACATCAAATGAGAGGTATACGCCAAAACATCGCCCTATTTTTTATGGTCATGCTAACTACTAGTTAATGAGTGGTAGTTAAGAGTTAAATAATGTCGAAAAGTTAGAATATCAATACACACTTCATAATTTTTAATATACTTTCACATATTTTTATACATTTTTTTTAATAAAATGTTATATACTTTTTAAACACAAAACTAGGCAGGGGCATGCACTTATCTTGTTAATTTTATTTTTTTGATTTTTAGTTGCTTTAGTTTCAACTTTTTTCAGTTTTGATAAAGTTTTTAAATCGGTTAATCAAAATTTTATATTTTTTCGAGTTCTCTTGAAAAGAAGAGTTTAAATAAAAAAATTCATCTAATTTGAAAAAAAATCATTAAAAACAAACAAAAAATCTATTTTTACTCAACAAATTAACTACATTTGTCATCTTTAGTGATTTTATTTCTAATTTAATTTTTTTAATATTTTTATTTTCCTTTCATCAAGATGAATAGAAAAAATATAAAATTTTGATCAAACGATGAAAATAGTTTCCTAAAAATAAAAAAATAAAAAATAAAAACAGCTAAAAAATCTCAAAAAAAGTTAGGAGAGAGTTACATTAATAAATCCATATCTTAACCCCTCAAAAAAACACTAGAAGTCTTAGACCCAGTTTGAGCATTTTTGATTTTCGAATTTTCTTGCGAAGGGAATTTGATTTCCATGCATTTGGGTTTGAACAGTGAAAGGGAATTGATTTCCACTACCCCTAGGATACGCATTATTCCCATGAAGTAGTCTCCTTCAACACCAATCCATTATCATCATATCCCTTGAAAGTCATGGCTTTCACTTCTAGAATTTGAGCTTTTCCAACTTCTCTAGAATTTGTCTTTGGTGACCTTTATTAATTATTTGATCAAAATTTTATATTATTTTGATTCCTCTTGACGAGAAAATTCTAAAAATATAATTTGTTTTACCTAATTTGGAGAACATAGAATTAAAAACAAAAAAAAATTACTTAGTAAAGTAGCTATTTTTTTTATTTCGTAGATTTTTTTAAAAATTTGAACAAAGTTTTTATATTTTCATATTTCTCTCGCTAAGAGGAATTAGAAAAAAGAAAAAGAAAAAACTGAACTCTTTTAGCCAAAACAGAAGCAAAAAATATAGGCCAAACGGAACCTAAACAAACTCTTTGAAAATTATTTGTTTTTCCTTTCAACATCATTTTATAGTATTCTCTTGCTATTCAAATAGAACCTTAAGGACCAAGTGAAGAAATTTAAAAGTTTAAAGTGGAAATTACAAAGTGGATGATCCCGAAGTTTCATGGAGTCAAGGCTCTAATTGCAACACATTATGAATAAGCATGACCAAGTCTACTTTTGCCAAGTCAAGGATGTTATGTTTAGAACCATTCAATTATTTTTACATATCTTATTGTAAATTTGTGTATATATTTAATTTCTTGTGTCCATCTATGGTTCATCTTTGTGCAATAATATTGCACTAGAAGGTCAAGCCAAAAAATGACAAGAAAATATAGAGGAAAATGTCCACTCATTGGATGGAGTGATGCAATTCATGGACTCATTCTAAAGCACCTTAAACAATTTCTCTTGACACACACACACATAGATAGAGATAGATAGATATATATAGAGAGACTAGGTTGGATCTAGGGGTGCACAAAATACCCGAGACCCGACCTCATTGGTTCGGGTTGGTTCGGGTCTACCACCGTCTCGGATCGATTCTGGGTCTAAAAATTTCGAACCCGTCCAGCTCGGGTCGGTTCTCGGGTCAGTATATTTTTTATCCAGAACCGACACGAACCGACCCGATACCCGAGGAACCGAGACGAGAACCGATCATATATAAACATACAATGCACTCGCGCACACTTGATTATTACCTATGCTATATAAAGTTTAGGGAGAACCGAAGAACCGACCCGACCTAACCCGAGAATCGAGGAACCGAGGAACCGAACCGGAACCGAGTGAGTCGGGTCGGGTCTCTTTGAGCGTCGGTTCGGTTCCGGGTCCAAAAAATCTGAAACCGTAGATGGTCGGATCGGTTCTGGGTCTAACCCAGACCCGACCCAACCCGACCCGTGTGCACCCCTAGTTGGATCCTATGGTGAGTCACGCAGCCATTAATGGCTTGTGGTGACCTCATGGTAGTAATGATTTACCACCATGTGGAGCTCCACATGGTGCATTCATATTCGATTGACATTTGTTTAATTTTTTTATTCCGCTTTGTCAAAAAAAAAATTCCAATAAAATTTTTGTTATCGAAAAAATCCTGACATGGACTTTACTAGCATACATGGAATTATTATAAATACAATATGTCTAATGAGTGAAGCAAATTAACATGCGCTTTACTAGCGCATATAGAATTATTATGTTGCAGTTTTTTAAATCATATCTACAGAATCCTTTTCAGAAACTATTATTTAAAAATAAAAGCATTTATCATCTATTTTTTTAAACGGAAATGATTTTTGATAATTTAAAAACATTTTTTTATTATTTCCTCCCAAAAAAATCCAAAACCATAAACTAAACAAATTTCTAAAAAGGTAGATAAAATGACCCATCTTAGCCATCACTGAGCGACATAAGCTGTTATACCAATTTGAGATTCGGGCTTTGTTATTATGGTCTGTGTAAGGTAGATTCTTTAAGCTTGACTTGCTAAGCTAACAAAATTTTAAGAATTATTTAAGCTTAATTTTTTTATCATTTGACTACATAATATGTATAAGATTATTGACTCGTGTTCGAGCTAAGCTCAAAAGATTAACGAGTAGCTTAGTTTTTTTTTATAATTATGGATGCCAGTAGCGTGGGGTATTCAAATTACCTATCCTGCCTCTATTAGAAAGATTTGGGAGTATATTACATAGGATACGGTTGCTTGATTTTCACTTGCAAGTTTCTAGGGTATGGTTATTTGGATTTCGCTTGCAAGTTTCTTAGCGTATGACTTCTCTTACATGGCTAGAATAGTGACATTGATAAGTTATTCGAACACTAAAAAAAAAAATTTACAGCTAAATGGGAATCTGATGGTAAATCCGTATGAGTTTTGCAATTTTACATACCATCTCGCTCGCGGGAAGGGTTTGGTGTGAGACGTTTGTTAAATAAATAGGAGTAGGAAAGAACGACCCTGTAGCGAACCAACCATGCTGCAATTTTTTTTTGTGTGTGTCTATTTCTTGCCATTTCTTTGATATTGTAATTTTTTCAAGTTAAACCTAGCTTTCGCCGTCCGTATTAAATTCAATATATCTGCTTCTTTTCTTCTTTGTTTAATGATGTATTATTGCAATTTTCTTTAGAACGTAAAATAAAAAATTCAAGTTTTTCATACAAGGGAATAACGAAAAGATAATGCAGCAACAATTCCCTTTCTACATCTCCTTAACAAGAGAAATTACCTCCAAAAGCCGGCTAATGCACGCAGAGTCGTGAAGAAGGATAAAGCGATCCATAAACGGACGAAACCATGACTTGAAGATAGTAAAACCAAGCATAGGATGCTGACTAATTGAGACCAAAACCTGCACTAGTAATACAGATTAGAATGTAATCCTTATGTAGTCGTGAAGGAGGATGCAGAAAAATCTCTATTTGGTCTTTTCTTTTTTCAAGAATCAATTTCCATAAATATTTTTAACAAAATCATTCATTGTTTTCATATGTCATACAGTTTTTATCGGAAAATCATTTTGAAAATTTGAAAACATCTTTTCAATATTTCCCAAACATTACATTTCTTTTCTAAAAAAAATTCCAGAAAATAAGTTTTGAAACCCGTCAACCAAATAGATTTTCTGAAACCTGTTTCGCAAACCTAATTCTGAAACAGCAACCAAACAAGAGTTAAAAAGACGCATGAAGATTAGCAGTCAAAGGGGATAGACTTGCCATGGAGTAGGCAGAATATACAAAATCAGATGGTTGACTCCATCAAAAACAAATGCCAAAGCATTAATGGGTTGAGTCCCTGCAACGACTAGAGGGAAAAAATTCAGCCCCAAAACCGTTTTCCTGATAAACTACTAGCAGTCAGAGAGAGACCGGGATGCCTAAACTCAAGAGTCGAAGAACATCGGTGTCCTCAGTAAATAACCTTGATGCAAATTGTAATATAACAGCAACGAGGACAAATAGAACTATCCCCAGCGCCAAGCTCAACTGCAGAGTCAAGCCATTAGTTGTGTAGAACATTAAAAGGGAGGGGGAGGCTATAAAAGGAAAGAAAAGCAAAAATGAGTTTGAGTCGTGATTGGTTCAAAGTAAACGCACCTGCAATACTCGAGATGCGGTTGCTGTGGCCTTGTCAAAATCCTTCTTTGCAAATGCACTTTCAAGAATGGCCTAAACTATAGTTCAAAGCCACAACAGTCAGCTATGAAGAGAATTAAAATTCAAAATATCACACATTGAAGTAAACTTTAGTCAACACGAGTTTAAATAGATGCGATAAAACTTTCCTTTGCTTTCGTACAGAAAGAAAAAAATATTTTGAAGGAAGCTCTTATCAAATAAATGGAACGTTAACAATAAATGCTTTCGTTTGAACCTATATCGGCAATTTACAGGGTCAAATATGGGCCTTTTTATCCCTTGATAAAGGCCGCTCTTATTGGCGTATTAAACAGAAATGGAAATCAATCCAATTAGAATAGGAAGA
>BRYF01000001.1:14440000-14445000 GCA_030159135.1 Actinidia polygama | reverse complement strand
AAATTGTGCCAAAACTTGTGTCCCCGGATCCGGCCCACATATATATATAGGTGTAGTAAAGGCAGTCTTATACCTATCTCTAGGATTAATTTGAATCTGCCAAAATCCACTTTTTAAATCAAATTTAGAAAAGATGACTGCTTTACTAAGTCTTTTAATTAAGTCTTTTTTATTAGGTATAGGGTACCTAATCCATTCTAAGACTTCATTTAATGGTTTGTAATTAATTACTAACCTGGGAACTCCTCTTTCTATTTCAGAATTTTTATTAACATAAAAAGCTGAGCAAGACCAAGGAGACTTACTTTTACTAATGATTTTATTTTTTAATAAATCGTTTCTTGAATAGAAGAACATTCTTCTTTCTTAGCTTCAAGCTTAGAAAAGATTTCTTCTAACTTTTTAATATTATCCTTTTCTTTACTAGTGTTTAATCCAAGTTTACTCCTATTGTTTGGTAACTTAACTATAGGTGTTTCTATGGTTTTACTAGAGTTTTCTAACGGGTGACTTTCAACTATGGTTTCAATTTTATCTAACTGTTTACCAATAGTTTTTAAACACTGATTAGTGTAATTATTCTGTTCTATGACTTTCTTAAATTCAGTATTATCACCTAGAACCTTAAAGGGTGATGCTTTAATGACTGTTTCCTTATGTTCTATGTGTATAGTTTCTAAGGGTGGATGGCTAGATGTTGTATTCTTATTATCATCTAATTTCCATTTACTCTTAGTAATTACATTTACTTTTTTATAGTAATTTTCTAAGTAATCAAAGAAATTAATTTCGCTTCTAATTTCTTTCATAAATGACTGCCATGAAAAAAGAATTCTTTTTCTCTTACTCTCTGAATATTTATTCTTATATTCTTTTCTTTTTGACTTATTATGTTTTGAATTGAATTCTTCATATAGTTTAACTAAGTCAAATTTAAATTCAGTTTTAATAGTTAATAACTGTGGGTCAATTGGCGTACTTACTTCAAAATCTGTTTGTGTAGGTGACTCGTTAGAGGATTCAACTTCTTCCTCTTCCTCCTTACTTCCAAAGGGAGGGTGTCTGCTGTATCTAGCTTTACTTATTTGTGGAGAAGACTCAACTTCTTTTAACTTAGTTTTAGTTTTAATTGGGTTAATAAAGTCAGTATCATTTTTGTAAATGTTTGACATATTTTCTCCATCTAGAGGGAGTTTTACTATGTTTTCTAGAAGTACTTCCTATGCTGGTAGTAATACTTCTATTATCAAAGCTATGTCTAGAAGGTGTATTTCTTCTTAGATCTTTAAAGCTTATATTGACTGTACCGTCTGCATTTTGGTGAATAAACTCTAGATCATCTTCATTATTTACTATGTTTTTCTGATAGTTTTCATTGTTTAACAGCCAACTATCAGGAAGCGTAACTTCTTTCCATATGACTGGTCTAGGTATCCTGATATTAGCATTATCAGTGCTACTATTAATAAGCAAAGTTTGACCACTAGGACTTTTTACTAATGCTTGTGCATTTAAATTAGTTTTCATACACTTATAATATATCCTATATATAAGTGCTACTGTGTGACTTCCTTCTAACATTTCTGTGAAGGCACCTGTAGTTTTAATATTTAAAGTGACTGCCTTAGTAATATGCGGATCACTGAGACTCAAAGTAAAATCAGGATAGCAGTTGAAATGAACTGGTCCATCATTTAATCCTGTTTCAAGTAATCCCATAATACTAGTTTTAAAATCTTTAAATCTAGCATCCTTTAACCCTAAGATTATGGACGCATTTTTACCTTTAATTGTTAGAGGTTTTACTGCTACTTGAACTAGTCCTATATGAATAAAGTTGTGACCTCTGGACCTATGTTCTTTCATAGATTCTTTACTTAGTAAATAACATGACTCATATTCCTTAGTTAAGGCATAAACTTGTTCAATAGTTTTTACTTTCATATCAGTAATAAAAGAAGACTGTAAAAAACTTGTTTTATAAATCTGTTTAATAGGTATTTTAGGTATATTCCAGTTACTTAAATCAATGTCTAAGTCTTGATATTCATGTTCTTCTTCATTCACTATATTAGGTATAGTTGTCAAAGAAGACCGTGAGCTAACTGAAGAGCTACTACTAAACAATCGACTCATGACTCTAATTTCTTTAAAGTGTTTTACTCAGTCTAGTTCTTGACTCAGTTATCATGTTTAATGCACATACGCTGGGTTCACACATACCGTACATAGACTCCCTATCCTAACTGCCTGGTCTTACGCTCCGTCTGCCTAGACTTACTCTGGATTCTGGGACAAGAGGTAGGGTGGCTACTTCCAAGGTGGCCGTCAACAAGACAATGATTCAAGGACTTTAACTGGGTAAAGACTTCTCGGAAACAAGTGTTTAGAGAAGAGAGTGAAGAAATAACTAATCAATTGACTCAACAATCGTGTTTGGCTCTGATACCATTTTAAGCGGAAGGAATAAAACGAAGAATGAGCAAGATGACAGAGAAAGCACAAATAACAAAATTACTGAAATACTTTTATTGAAATTACTGAAAATATAACTTACAATAGTTTACTGAAATAAGCAGGCGCAAACTGCTGCAACCAACATTTTTACCAGTGAATCTTTTCCAGAGAGGGAGAGGGGAGTAGAGAGGTAAGTAGGGAAAAGTCCTCTTCTTCTCCGGAAAATCTTCCTTAAGCAAGCAAAGAAAAGTGACTAAAGAAACATCATAATGACTACACATGGAAAAGAAAAGCAAAAACAGCTTTCGGTGGAGATTCCCATGCTTTTGACTAAAGGAGGGTGACTGCTTTCGGTGGAGAATCCTCTTTTGACTAACTATTTTCAATTGTTTACATTGATGATGTTCTTCTATTCTCCCAGTCTATAGATGAACATTGGAAACATTTGAAAACTTTTTTAGAAATAATTAAACATAATGGATTAGTCATTTCTGCCTCAAAAATTGAGCTTTTTCAAACTAAAGTCAGATTTTTAGGTTATCATATTCATCAGGGAACAATTATTCCAATTAACAGATCAATTCTTGTTGCGGAAAAATTCCCAGATGAAATCCTTGATAAAAACCAGTTACAGAGGTTCTTAGGATCCCTCAACTACATTGCTGATTTCTACAAAGACCTTAGGAAAAGGTGTCAACCCCTCTTTGAGAGATTGAAAGATAACCCTCCTCCTTGGTCTTCTAATCACACTGATATAGTCAAAGAACTTAAACTTTATGTCAAGACTTTGCCCTGCCTTGGCATTCCTACTGAAAATTCATTTAAAATTATTCAAACCGATGCCTCTGATCTTGGTTACGGAGGTATCCTCTTACAGAAAGTCAATTCCAGTTCTCCTGAACAAATTGTTCGTTTCCATTCAAGAACATGGAACTCTGCACAAATCAATTATAGTACTAATAAAAAAGAGATTTTATCTATTGTTTTATGTATTAGTAAATTTCAAGATGATATTTTAAATCAAAGATTTTTAGTCAGAGTTGATTGTAAAAGCGCAAAATACGTTTTACAAAAAGATGTTCAAAATATTGCTAGTAAACAAATATTTGCTAGATGGCAAGCCATCTTAAGTATTTTTGATTTTGATATAGAATATATTAAAGGAAGTCAAAACTATATTCCTGATTTTCTTACCAGAGAATTTCTACAGGGGAAACCTTAGATTAGATTTTCTTTGCTAACCCCTTTGAACCCTCTGTTAACCCTGCTTTTAGTTAACCCATTTGCATTGCAGATGTCTTCAGTAAAGAAGGAGTCCACTAACAAGAAACAGCTTGCTCTTGTTCCTCCTCTTACTTTAGTAAACAGGTTTCAGTCTCTAGGAACAATTCCCAGACAGTAATATTCCTCGGCTCTCGCCACTGATCCAGCAAGTCATCACCAGATGTCCACTTACAGGTCATCAAAGTCAGATTATGTTAAAAAACCCATTATTCACAATCTCTTTCACAGAGAACCAGTCCACAAAAATATTCATGATCCTAATGAATTAGCAGGTCATTTCTTTCCTCCTGGATGGCATTTTGTTCCTCACCATCCGGACAAGTCAATTTCTTTTTACAAAGATATTTTATTAAATCATAAGTCAGTGGTTTTCAAACCTATTTTTGATAGAGTCAATCCTACTAAAATTATTTATCATTCAATGTATATTCACAATTTAGTGTCTCTTGATGAATGGGGTCACCCTTCTCTCTTAAGAGTCCTCCCTGGTCATTCTATCCAATATAGTTATTATGATTATATTGAGTCATGGTTTAAAGTCATCCTGCATCAGAATGAGTCATTCACACACTCGTGGTTTTTCTGTTTTGACCACAAGTTCAAGTCAGTTTTGCCATCCTGGTTCTTAAGATGGTGGAATTATCATGGAGCAATCCCTGATCTTTTCCCAGTTGAACTTATGGACCAAGTCAATTATTTCGCGTCTCAGTACAGTCTCAGTACAAACTCACTGCCCATTTAAACCAGTTCCCCATTTTACTCATATTTATTAGTAAATATAAAGTCCCTTGAATTTTTAAGTGGCAATATTGTTTGTCCGACAATATTGTTGCCAGAGTTCACTATGTCAAATGGTGGGATGCCTTCAAAGCCCACAGAATTATTGAACAAGTTAAACAGGAATTTCCAGTGAAAGTTCCTACGCCAGTCAAGCAGATCCCAGCTGCTCCAGTTCAACAAGTCCCTATGGATCCTTACCAGTCATCCAAGCTTGCCCCAGCTTCCTCTTTACAGTCAAAGTCAAGAAGATCTTCCTCTTCCAAAGCCAAAGGAAAAGCCCGATCTTCAAGTCCAGATAGTAAAGAGTTGCTTAAATTATTCAACCAATTTATCAAAGCCCAAGCCCAAGCCCAAGCCAAGGCCCAAGATGCAGAGTCAGCCCAAGAAGAGTCAAATGATGATTTATTAGAGGACGATGAAGCCCATGATTCTGAAGCCTCAGTTGAATCATCCAGTCAAAAGCCCTACGCTTTACAGTC
>BRYF01000001.1:14385000-14387500 GCA_030159135.1 Actinidia polygama | reverse complement strand
ACTTGAGAGTTGTTCATCAAAATCAAGCGTGTAAAACGTAAACCATCACAGAAGTACGATAAATCGGTCAATACCTCGTACAAGCTCTTCTCAGTTGAAGACGATTGGACGAGTTCGTCTGTGTTCTCTTGCTCTTCTCGTCGCTCTTCTGAAACCCTAGTTCTCTTTCGCTTCCCCATCTCGCGAAGAATTCGAGAGAGTGGTGTGTTTGTTTAGTTTTGGTGAATTTGTGTATCGGGCATTATGTTCCCGCCATAATCTGCGAAACTTTACATATCTTACGCCATCCGACGAGGACGATCACGGCCCATTCCGAAGGTGCATGTACGGTGATGATCTTGCCACGTCTATTTCAGATGCAGGGTCTAGTAGTAAAAAGTGGGAAAATGCCAGTTTAAAACTTTTTTGTACAATATTTTTACAACGAATGCAAAACGAAAACTTTTTTGTACAATATTTTTACAACGAATGCAAAACGACGTCGTTTTACTTATCCTTTCGTGTTTCTCCCATAAATGGAACGACGTCGTTTTGCATTTATTCAGCCAAAATGACGTCATTTTGTATTTGTTGTACAAATATTGTATAAAAAGTTATAAACATAGCATTTTCCGTAAAAAGCGTGCTAAAAAATAATATGGTTTATTTAAAGTTTATTATTTGTATTTTACTGCTATAAATTTGGCAAGACATATGCTCTCTACATTGATGATTTAAATAGTTCATTTCGTAAAACTTACTAAGGAGATGAGTTACATAAAACATAATCTCAATTGGACGTATATATCCACATAAATTGAATCATTTTAGTTGAGACAAAATAATTTTGAATTTAATTTTCATAATAGATCATACATCATTTTAGAATAGAATGATTTGATCATGTAACTATTTTTTTTTTTGACCAATTTATTATTTCCTATGGATGATATTCTTAGCATATCTTGAAATATCAACTATTTAGATTAATGACAATGATACATTACTCACCCATAAAACACCAATTTTATAATAAAGTTCAAATAAAGAACTATAGAAAAAATCATATTCTTAAAAAGGGGTTGAGTAAAATGATGCGCGTTATTACAAGTGCAAATAATTTTTGAGTACAATAATGTTGTACAAACTAATTTCTTTTACAGAGTTTGACTTACTGATGTAACAGTTATCATATCAGTCAAATTCTATTTCAAATTTAAAAGTTCATTATTTCACGTCATATTACTGGTAAGATTTGCTAATGTTTATAGCATTTTCCTATTGTGTATTAATTGTATGCTAATTTAATGAGTAAATATGTGCTCCAACAAGATTGGTAAAGTGTTTGTGGTGTCAAAATGTTTAAAAAAAAAAGGTTAGTGAAAAATCCTCAAAATATATTAAACCTGGTATAATGACAAGACCAAACAATTTAAGAGTTAGGGTCCTTTTAATTTTAAGGTTTGGAAGTTAAAAAGGCCAAATTATTTTTCTTGGAGAAAAAAGTCTCAAACACCAATTAAACACATTTCTCTTTTAGAGCATCCCTATTAGTTTGGTTAATGTGTGTGCTAGTGAGTGTGTTAGCATAAATTAGTTAGTCAAACTTTTTTTCCTCTCCAATAGTTTAGATAAGGGTGTGCCAAATGAATTCCACTATTCCTAAATACTAGAGTCATAGTTGATTTTTCTTAGTAAGTTAGGAAAAATATAAAAACAATTCTAAACATTCGGTCAAATGTCTCATAGATACCCGAACTTTAAAAAAACTCTAATTAAACATTTGAATTTTGAAGTTCATTATCAATTAGACTCTTGTGCTCTAAATTCCATTAGAAATTAGACGCAACAGTCTATGTTGACGCTTATCTAACCACCTGTGACGCAGACTTGAAAACCCTAATGTTTTGGAAGCCAACAATCCTGCCCTCTAAAATGGTACACCATATTCGATTATATGCACAATCTAATTACAATCACTAATCGACAATGATTAAAAGTAAAATAATCTTAATTTCACTATCACTCTCTCTTCAAAGCATTAAGATTTTCAAGCCAACTCCACGTGTGGCCAACTAAGCTCCAAATTGGATTGTTGAGTTCAATTTTCAACAGAATTTGAGCACAAATGTCTAATTAATGACGAACTTCAAAGTTAGGTGTTTAATTGAAGTTTTTTATAGTTCAAGTGTCTATGAAACATTGGTCAAAAATTTAATTTTTTTAAAAATATTTTTCCAGCTAGTTAAAAAAAAATAAATAGACACCACTCATTAAACTTCAAATATCTAAATATTATTGTTAAAGTAGATGAAAAATATGTGAACCCCACTCGTTAAATTATTGTTGTTTGTATTAAGTAATTTATAGATAAAAAGTTAAAGTAATAGATAGTGCACTTTTTAATTTAACCAATAAAGTATTTTTAATACCATTAACTAACTAGTATTTTAACTATAATAAAAATAGAACCCAATTTTGCCTAAAGACTTAACATACAAAATAATTATCGCATCCATTA
>BRYF01000001.1:14352500-14357500 GCA_030159135.1 Actinidia polygama | reverse complement strand
CCCAAATCAGGGAGATCAAAGAATTATACTAATGTGGGGCCCATCCTAGATGTAGTGGTTGGTCAGGATAGTAACAGTGGCGGAGCCAGAATTTTGATTTAGGAGGGGCACTAATTAATCACAATCTTAAATATATTTTTCTAATAAACCACCACATGAAATACTATTAAATTTATAGCAAATATAATTAACACAAGTTTGTAGAAATTCAAAAAAAAAGCATCTCAAACAACAATTATCAAAAAACCTAATTTATCTTATAGAAAAAAAATAAATAAAATGCCAAACTATAGCTACATAAAATTAAAATCAATTAATTCAATATCTAAAATTTCAAATAAATTTCAGTGTGAGCGGCGTGAGAGATGTAATAGTTGTATAATTTTTTTTTAGAATGGAATAAATTCCATATAAGTTAAAATTACTAATATCGTACTAATAAAATATTTTGTATACTTAAAATAAATCATAAATTAATTTAATAAAATTGTATGATTTTTCTTCTTTTCACTGTAAATCATATTTTCACTTTAGTCTATAAATAGAGACTTTAAAAAAATAATAAAAACCTAGGGATTTTAAATTAATTTGGGGTGAATACTAATATAATTTTTTAGGGGTTTAATTAACATATCTTATTTAAGAATGGTTCTAATAGTAACACCCAAAAATCCAAGGGGGGCAACCCGTGGTTGTTAACTCCCTTTGCCACTGGATGGTATTGGGTATTGGGTAGTTGTTGGCGGTGGCTAGAGTCTAGAGATGTGAATAAATTCCGCTCTATTTCGGCCTGGCCCGGTCCTACTTTGCTCCAATCGGAGCGAACATCCGCATACTTACATGGGGATGAGAAAAAATTATGAAAAATTTCAGGGATGTGAAGGGAATGGTTTTGCATGCCTCCGCTTTGATTCTGCCCCACTAGATTTATATATATATTATTTATTATATTTTGTATTATGTAGTATATATTTTGTATTAATAAAGCTCAAATATATAAGGACATAATCAAATTTTAGTGTCTTGCATATATAAGGACTTAAAAGGACATAAACAACTAGGCTTTTGCCTTTTTTTTTTTATAGTCGATTAGTATTATTATCTTTGTTTTTACTTTTTTATGACCTTAACTTTTAATTTTTTATAACTTTAAATGTTATATTTTTAATGTTAACTAGGTGTAAGTTATTCATTAATTATTATGATAATTTTTCTTATAGTAGAAAGTAAATAATTTATAATTTATAATTTATAAAGAAAAAAAAAAGCGAGGAGCTGGGATGAGGCGGAAAAATTCGTATCCCCATAGACAATGAAAATGAATTGATCAATGTAATTATTGCCTCGGATTGGTGAGAAGATAGAAAGACATATCAACAGCGGGGATGGGAAGACATATCAACAGCGGGACAAATATAAAATTTGAGACATGTCCCAAATTCATCATATTGCCATAGTTAGCAGCAGCGGTGGCAGTGGCAGTGGCAGTGGCAGTGGCAGCAGCAATGACCATGACAGTTTAATAAACTTTATATGTCAAATAAGGGCATAAAAGTAATTTGGTTGTCAGAGTTTTCGATATGTAGTGGTATATTTTGATTGTACAATCAAAGGCAACCTATTGTTAGGCAACTATTCGATATCAGACACTTGTGACACTAAGACTCCGTTTGGTAATGCTTAAAAACGAAGCTTTTTTTAAGCTTGCTATAAAAAATGCTATTTTTTTTTTACTTTTTTGTTTTTTTTGTTTTACTTTAGTTAAAATTAAGTAAAATCAGAAAAGTAAAAAAGCCAACTTTGATTGACTTTTTTGCTTATTTTAAACAAAAAAGTCAATCGAAAAATTAAAAAAAACTGATACCAAACGGAGCCTAAGTGGGCCCACAAGTACGAGCCGAAAGTGGACCCACATGTAAAAGCCTCCATCGCTTTCGAGCACTGATAAGTTAGTACGATTTACGAAGGGTGAATTTGCTCGATTGATTTGGTGCTGTAACATTTTTTATTAATTTAATATTATTTTTAACAATTGTTATTTAAAATTATCCTTTATTTAAACAATCGTGTCCCATTTTTTTCTCTAGCCTGCCGATAAGGTGGTGAAATTCATTATTAATCAAAAATCAATTGTTTTATATCGAACCTATTCCACAATTTGAACTAATAAAAAAGGCAAAAAAATTGAGAGGTACAAGGGGCGATTGCACTCTAAATTTTTTTTAAATTTTTACTAGTTATATAAAAAATTATAATATAATCATGAAGCAATATGATTCACACACCAAATATTTTTCGGAACTCCAAATGATCACACCCTCCAAAATTTTGAAATATATAAATATTAATCAAATAGTCTTACTCAATTAAAAAAATAATATACTTAAAGAGTGGGGGTAAAAATAAAAATAAAAATATCACAACTTTAAGTGGTCAAAATATAAATTTATAAAACTTTCTAACAAAATATCAAAACAAAAAAAATGTATACGGTAAAAATCTTAACTGGGATGGGTAAAAATAAAAAATATCAAAATTTTAAGTGATTAAAATATAAATCTTTGAAACTTTTTCAAATAATACAAAAGAAAGAGATGTATCTAATATAATGTAAAAACCTTAATTGTGAGCCAAAAAGGAGAGTGCAAAGAGGAGAAGAAAGTAGAAGGGCATTTCATAAAAACTTCATCGGAGGTTAAGAAGTAAATCAAATATTCTCCATTGGAACGTGCATTTCAGTTATGAAAATTGTTAAAATAAAAATGCGTAATAGGATGGAAGATGATTTTCTAACTAGTTATTTGATTACAAACCGAAGGACGAAGGAGTGCTAAGTACAATTTTAGATGCCAAAGTTTCATATATAGACATATACAACAAGTGATTAGTATTCTTGTAATTAATATTTTTTATTGTCTTTTTATTATAATAATTACTTTTTATTTGATGAAAATCCATGTTGTACTTTATATTTATTATAATTTCTTTAGTTTTTAATTACATGTATTGTGCCTCCCAAACTAGAAATTCTGAATCCATCCGTCTACATGATTCGAATGTACTGATCTAGTAGAAAATCAAAAATCTGACCGATAGTAGTGGTTTCATTGTTTCAAAGAATTAACAATTAATCCCAAACTATTGGTACACGTGGAGTCAAACTGAAAAAGAATGAGGTTTCAGTTTATTTATCGGCCCTACTTATCAGACAAAATAGAAAATAGACAAAATTCTTGAAGAAAATAGACTCAGATTAGAGGTGGAGACGCAAGCGATGTCGAACCCTAAGATAGAGACTTGATGAGAGAGAGAGAGGCCAAGTCTTAATATGTCGATAGGTCGATAATAGTTTTTAGTTTTTTTTGTGTGTGTGTGTCGGGATGAAACTAAGCATTGACTAGACCCAACAGACATAAGGCAGGACCAAACTGCGCAATCAAATTCCAGCCCACAAACAATCAAAGAAAAATGTGGACACAGGATGGGCTGGATATGGGCGAGCCCGAGCCCGAGCCCGAGCCCGGCTTAGCGCAATGATCGGGCCCAAATCGAATTCCCAAAGCCCGGCCCAAAAGAAATCACATGGCCCAACCCCCACCCATATATGGCATCAGTAAACAAGTGCTTTCCATCACTAATAACAGATAATGAAGAACATTCACATATTCAATCTGTACACAAATAAAGGTATTGTATATGGAACTTGTATGCCCATACCAAGCATAGCTAATAATAATCATAATGTATATAAAGTTTCTTCAAAACACACACACAATACCTGTTAATTGAGAGAAGCAGAATAGAACTTGATTGATCCACTAGTTTTTTTTTATATAACTCGGTTACTGGCCCACTTGACCGACTAATCCGACTAACCAATCCCACCGTCCACAAGCGAAGGACCCATTTAAAACCAGGACAAAGCCCCGTTTGAAGTTTATAGACGTGTGGACTAGTTATAGAAATTGCAGTATGGACTAGTTGCATTGATGCACTAGTTACTCTATAGAAAGAGAAGCCTGCTCATACTTTATAGAAAAGATGGCTATATTTGTATATATTCCCATAATACACCCCTTCCTTGTAAGAATCAGCAAGTATTTGTCAAAACTATAGTCTAAAATTAGACCCACATCGATTTTAAAAATCAGTTCTTTTTCAGGTTTTATATGTTGTTTTTAGCCTATAAGAAGAAGCAAAAACAGAAACAAAAGTTGAAGTTGTGCCAAACACTATAGCACACTTGTCAAGACAGAAAAAGAAGAAGTTGCTACTTATAAATTATACCAAACATACAGTGAAAGCAGCTGAACCCTATTGGCTTACCCAAAAAAACTTTAAAAGGCCAAAAAATATATGAGGAGAAAGCTTCATTCAAAGGCTTTACCAAAACTAAAAATTTTCCTTGCCTTTAGGCCAAATAAAAAGGATAATAGGACACGTTTGTTCTCTCAAGATCCCAATAGTAAAGGTGGTAAATCTTAAGCACCGCCGCAAACTCAACTTACACAAAACGGCTAGCCAAAGGGATGTCATTTGAGTTCATCTCTCCGACTCTCCTACTTGTATACCCAGAATCACCCATGCAAATTTCCGATGCGGAACACAGTCATAACACATCTTGCATCACCGCCCAGTTGCTAGGAAAGCAGTCATAACACATCGTGCATCACCGCCCAGTTGCTGCGAAAGCAGGTATCCTGTCCTTAATTTATCAAATAAGTCCATACAAATTGTTTGTCGACCTAAGGAGAATGGGTGGTGAGCCTCAAGACGGATACAATTAAGATCAAGAACCACAGCAGTCGAGGTAGGTTACTATGGCAAATAAAATGAAGTATGCAAAAACATTTCCCTGATCGTTCAATTTAGCAAAAGGGATATACTAAGGCTGTGTTTAGATCCCGAATTTGGTTAGGGAAAAGAAAATGAAAATAAAAATGAAAAAGTTAAAGGATCTAATGGTTTGGGAGCATCCAACCAACGGTTGCGTGGGTTTG
>BRYF01000001.1:14265000-14267500 GCA_030159135.1 Actinidia polygama | reverse complement strand
GCGCCAACTGTATACTCCAATCCGACCAACGGAATACTGAAACCTGATCCCTTATGCATTAAACTGGAGAATCCTTCTATCCTGATCCAGTATCCAAACGAATGTCTAGGTACTCTTTTGTTTCCAAAATCACAATACTTCTACTTTTTCCAAATCAAATAAATAAATTGACCTGAAACTGGGAGATTACAACCCAAAATCAACATAAAAGGAAAGAAAGCATTTCATTATTTCAGTTATCAGTTCTCCCGGGTACTTCAAATTGCTTATCTTTACCAAGAAAAAGTAAAGTATTTTGTGAAATCATTATTGTTATTATCGGTACTCTCAAGTAAACATTCCAAATTCTCCCCTCTCACCGGCAGCAGAGGGAAGTTAATTATCGGCACTGGGCCTCTTCTTTGTGGCGTAAGCGTAATACGCCTTGTCCATAATAGTTTTGAAGGCCTGATTCCCCCAATTAAGATATGCCAACATGATTGCCAACGCTGATCCTGAAGAAACTGCGGTTGATAAGCTTCTTCCTGCAAAAAATAGGCGTACATCGGCCAAAGTCACCGATAGAAACGCTGGAAGCTCACTTGGGACGAAAAAAAGAAGACTATGATAGTGCTTCCTAGAGAGAAATAGAGGCTGATGTAATAACTGCATGGCCCGATGCTTCAATGTTTTAAAAATATAGAAGTTTTGAAAAACGAAAAATGACAGGTTTAAGTGCAATAGAAAGCTACCAAAATATACAGACTTGAAAATATCATATGATATGCGACAACATCCGTAAAGCAAGGGTCAGTACGAGACTTAGCACCTGGCTATATTACATGGGCTCTCTTAAAAGTAAAAATCGGATATTCAAAACTCGGACAAAGATATGAGATATTTGTCTAACATTTTTAGTTGAACACTTACCTAAGAAGCACATATAGTAATTTATGTTCACATAGAAAATATGTTAAAACTATCAAATTATGCATGAGATATGTTATGACACCTTGTCAACATTATTTAACCTGAAAATAAAAAAATATACTAAGAAATATGAATATTTTGCCATGCCCACGTATCCTTGAAACGTTAATTAGATGATTCCGACACTTGGAAACATACCCGCTCCGACACTCGTACCTAAGTCCATTTAACATAGGTAGCTTTTTCCAAATGCTACATTTCAAGTATCACACAACTTATCGTAGTAGCTCGCTGCTCAACCAAGTTTTATGCATAATCTTCATGTAAACTAGTATTGTTTGTGTAAGCAAAATGGGGAATCGGTCAATCACCTTCTTGTACACTATATTCTGTATTATTTTGCTATAGAACTTTGGACAAATATACTAACCCATTCTATTAAAAAAAGAAAGAAAAAGCATACCAGTCTATTCTGCTACAAACAGGGCCATAAAAAATCACAAACCATCGAATAAAGTAAGATGAACAAATTTGCCTTTTCTTTCTTCGTTTTCTGTATATCAAATTTACATCATTATTATTCTCTATAGTTTCTTCTGATTCTTCAAGAAATTGAGGGTGTCTGTCGAGCACTTGCCATCTGTTAAGAATAACAGTTTTAAGAGTCGTTGCTTTTGATATAGTAATCTGAGAGAATTAGACCTTTTGTTGAGAGTCATTGCCTTTGACATAGTAATCGACGAATGGGTGAGAGTTAGAAGCTTTGGTTGGCTGCTTTGTTTGGTTAGAAAAAAAAATGCTTTTTTTCTAGATGGACCGAGCATGAATATAAATGACTACCTGTATGCGTGCGTGCCTTGTGCTTATTACACGTTGTAAAAGTGTAGAGTTCCTAATTCTTGCCAAAAAACAGTCTATGATTAATGGAAGCATGAAAACAACACTTTGAGGCAACCAAAATTGATAGATTTGGCATCATGACATGCAATTCTGAGTCAGTATGTTATTTAAATTGTTCCCGTTCCCAGCGCAAGCTGCATATGGTCACATAATTTTAGAAATATTTGCATGTATAAGTTCTTGCATTGCATCAGTATAAGGTTGAGTGAGCCGGGAAATATACTGGATTCTTCTTGTGGGGATATATCACTGAATGGGAAAGGAGGGTTCCATCTTTGTCTAGAATCTTCAGCGAGGACTCCACAGACACCCACCGATGCCCGTGTTAGCGTCTGAGCATCCTACATCACATTCTTTATCATCCTAACTCTTTTTATGATATATATATATATATATATATATTATTTGTATAAATAAAACGAGTTCATTAGGGTGTGGAGTTAGTCATATCATATTCTACCCATACTCGACCGGAGATTTCACCCCTCCCACCATATCCGCCTTTATCGGACTAAAAATCGAGTAAAACTCATGCCAAAACAGTCGTTTCGGCCAGGCCCCCATTTTTTTTCCGGCAGAATTGCCATCCTTACATGTGGGTGATGTTTTTGGTGGGAAATGAAAAGAAATAAACAAAATTCTCTTTTATGCTTTTTTTTTTTTATTTTTTTAGCAAAGCTATAAGAGGTTT
>BRYF01000001.1:14225000-14227500 GCA_030159135.1 Actinidia polygama | reverse complement strand
TCTCTATCTCTTCATATTTATAGAGAAAAGCTAGGTTATTAAACAAGCTTGTGCTTGAGCTCAAATATACTATTTGGACTTGGGCCCAATAGTGGGCTGAACTTATCAGCTGGACTCCACAGAAACATCATGTCATGAGAAACAATTGGAGAATATTCAGAAGGTTTCAAACCAATGCTCTAGAAGAACAGTACAAATTCATTGATAGGATGATACCTCAACAACAGCATCATAGACTGTATTTCCGTATCATTCTTGAACTTTTTTACCAGCTTTCCAAATAAAATTGGCGAATTACGACTCATATGCTCTGCGTCCGTAAACGGAAAGCTTCAAATGGAATGAAGGTAATCTAGTAAAGCCGCTTGGACTTGTCTCGGGCATAACGAGAAAGTTTGGGAGCTTGTTCGCCATCTACGGTACCTCCATCGAAACCTAAACCATTTTCAGATGGGAGAGATTTTCCCCCACTGTAGAACCTAAGGCTTTGAACAATGTGGTGACCAATTGCACAAGACTGGTCCTTGATGATCTAAGATTGCTTTCAGCGAAATCCAAAGAAACCCATTTGAGAACAGATTGTAATCTGAGTTTATGTAAGTGGGTTGTGAACATTTTGATGAGATTTGCAGCTTATATTGGCCAAGAACCCAAAAGGACAAAATTTAAGCCCTATTGCTGATAGTTAAGGTGAAGGAGGGAGGTCAGGGGAGAGAAATGGGGGTTCGGGAGAGACCCTATAGAGAGAAAGGGAATTTCGGTGAAACCAATAGAACCCATTTGAGAACAGACTGTAATATGAGTTTATGCAAATGGGCCATGACTAATTTGATGAGATTTGCAGTGTATCAATGCATAGAGAACCAAAACAGACAAACAAGGCTAACAATTAGGAGGAAATGGGGGTTTGGGGAGAGAGAGAAGAGGAAGAACTTGGCTCGTATTAGAGAGGGCGAGAGAGAGAATGTAACTGAGCCAATGTTGAATCCACTGGTGGTGAGGGACGCGGGCATAGAGTTATTGGACGTGGTCTGTGAATGAAAAAGAAAGTGGATGTGTTTACAACAAAAAAATGGTGAAGCTTTTTACAATTTTGCCCCTGAATAAACTTGACAATTACAAAAGAATTACAGTATACTCACCCAGCTAGCAACCGTGGTCGCCGTTGTTTCCCGCCACCCCAAACGCTCCCTCCCCCTTGCTGTCATCGTGGTGCTTCCCCCGTCCCCTTTCACATGATTTACTTGCTGCCCCTCACATATTTAACTTACATCGGACAATGTAAAAAGTTGCATATAGTGTAATTATAATTTCCTTTTATTGGTGAATGAGGTTAGGGTTTTGATTAGGGAATTGCTGAGTGGGGAATGGAGGCAACTGGGTGTTGGGAAGTGTGAGGAAACAAGTACGACGGTGGCAACGGGGGTTGAGTGATATTGTAGTTGTCATAGATGATGAAAATTAGATGGCCATGGTGATGGGTGTAGTGTGATGGCCTTGAATGGCGGTGATGGCGACGACATGATAAAAGGAGAGAGAGGAGAAGGGTGAGGTGACAACATCAGCTAGTGTTTGTGAATGGAAGAGGAAGGAAACAAGGTGAGTGTACTGAGAATTCTTAGCTGTACTAAGGGGGCCTGCAATTTTAATCAAGGGTAAAGCGGTCTAAATTTATTTTAAAAATCCATATATGTATATTATTACTTTAGATGCCTCCACAAGAGTGCAATGATTTAGTCAGATCCCCAAGTTATTATTTCCTCGAAATATTGCTGAGATGAAATTTACCCAAAAATCAATGGAGAATGTAAATTGGAAAGATAAAATTAAACTTATTTTTAAAAAAAATTAGTGCGGGTTTGAAAAGCCTCACAAAAACTATAAAACCTATAGGTCAAAATGCAAAATTTAAAAACTAGTAAGTTCGTGAAATTGTTCTCTCTCAAAATTAGTGGTATCTAGTCCATAAGGTCCAAAATAAAAATAAAAAAACAAAAACAAGTTTTGAAATTTTTTAACCAATCAAAAAGATTTTGACACTTCCCATTTACATTTTATTTTCTCTTGAAAGTGGAGAAAATATGATTCTTAGGTGGCATTCCACCAGAAATGTAAGGTTTCCATGGGAAAGTGGAGAAAACAGATTCCAACTTGAGTAAGTACTCCCAAATCACATTCCTATTTCAATCTGCTCCAACAATAAACTCACGAGAACCAAAAATCATAATAACTAACAAACGTGTTCACAATTCTTCTTTAAGATTCCTGCAATCCAAACTTATCCTAAGCTTGAAAAGGATTAGAGCCACTGAGCCACTAGAGGGCAAGTAGAGTCAATTGACCCTACTGGAAAAAAATTTACACTTCTATCCCTAATATAATTTATCATAAATACAATTTTGATCACGCAAAAAATAATAATTTGTCATAAATACTATAAATTCTATAATGTTGACCTCGCTAAACCTAAGCTCTGATTCCTCCCCTCATCAGAGCAAAT
>BRYF01000001.1:14215000-14220000 GCA_030159135.1 Actinidia polygama | reverse complement strand
CTACCACGAGGGATATAAATAATTAATTGAAAATTCTCAACAAAAAAAAATTAGACAGTAGAGAAATCTACTTCCTCTCTCTTTTTCCTGTACAAATTTAAGATCCAAACACAACCTTAAAAATTCAAATAGGAGGTTTAAAGGATTCAAACTAGCTAGAATTTTTAATTTTGTATATTGAACTCAAAATGGATAGGTTACTAGATTAAAAAAAAATTAACTATCTAGTGTGGAGAGGAGAGAAAAGTATAATAGGGGAGGAGAGAGAGAGGGTGCTCCGTGCTCGACATATTTTTAAATATGCATTTTACTCTTCATCCTTAATGCGGATTCGGATCCTCTGAAGTACCAATTGTGTAGAGTGTTCCTGGAGTGTACAAAACGATATTGTTTTATACACTTCAGGACCAAAACGACGCGGTTGTTATCATAAAACGACGTCATTTAATGGTTAATTAAAACAACGTCATTTTGGTTATGAAGTATACAAAATGATGTCGTTTTGTATACTCCAACAAACACTCCACCCAACTGGTACTTCATAGGATCGAACTACCTTAATGCATACAAGCGAGTCACATCCTCACCTAACATGCACTTTACCCCATTCGATACTCCGCAATATGTTATAGTATCTAGCTCAATATTTTGGAAGAGTCTAGAGTATGGTGAAAAGTTCTAGACCATTACAGAAGGATCTGACACACTCAAGAAGCCTAGAGAATTCCAAAAAAGTCTAGAATATTGCGGAAGGTTCTAGACCATTATAGAAGAATCCAGAACCCTCAAGAAGCATAGAGAATTCTAGAACATTCTAGAAGAAACTATAAGACTCACGAAGCTTATAGAAGAACCTAGAAGATTATAGAAGAGCCTAGAAGGTTGGATAAGATTCTACTTTATTTTAGAAGATTCTGGGGATTCATTCTTGGATTGGAGAAGTATTTGAGAGAGTTCTAGGTGCTTCCATTGGACAAGATGTGAAGTTGATTAGCAGTTTAAAAGGTGAATTAGCTCAATCTTTTGAAATGAAAGATTTGGGAGATGCCTGTCAAATTTTGGGCATGCAAATTGTTCGTGACAAAAAAACAAATAAATTGTGGCTATCATAAGAAAAATATATTGAACGCTTGCTTGAAAGGTTCAATATGAAAGGTGTTAAGCCAGTTAGCACGCCTTTTGTTAGTCACTTCAAGTTGAGTAAGAAGAATTGTCCATCCACTAGTTCAGAGAAAGAGAAGATGTCATCCGTTCTTTACTCCTTTACATTTGCGAGTTTGATGTACGTGATGGTTTACACGCGTCTAGATATAGCTCATGCAATTGGAGTTGTGAGCAGATTTCTCTCTAATCCAGGGAGAGAACACTAGAAAGCAATGAAGTGGATATTCAGATATCTAAAAGGGAGTTCAAAGCTATGCTTGAGATTTGGTGGGTCAACACCAACATCACCAGCATTAGAGGGCTTCACTGAAGGTGATATGGCTGGGGATTTTGATAATCGAAAATCCACTTCTGGTTACTTGTTCACATTTGCAGGGCGGACTATGTCTTGGCAGTCTAAACTGCAGAAGTGTGTGGCGTTATTTACCACAGAAGTCGAGTACATTGCTGCTACCGAAGCTTCAAAGGAGATGCTTTGGATGAAGAGGTTTCTTCTTGAGCTTGTCTTGTCTCAAGAAGAATATATTGTATGGTGTGATAGTCAGAGTGCTCTAGATTTGAGCAAGAATACTACTTATCATACCAGCACAAAGCACATTAATGTGAGATATCACTGGCTACAAGATGCGGTAGAGAATCAACGTATGAAGCTAAAGAAGATTCACACTGATAAAAATCCCTCTGATATGATGACCAAAGTTGTTTCTAAAGAGAAGTTCGAATTCTGCACAAAGTTGGCAGGTATGAGTTCCAATTGAATCGCTTGGCGATTGGCCCTTATGAGCTAGAAGGGGAGATTGTTATGGTATCCAGCTCAATATTCCAGAAGAGTTTAGAATATGGCGGAAAGTTCTAGACCATTATAGAGGATCCGGAACACTCGAGAAGCCTAGAGAATTCTGAAAGAGTCTATAATATTGCGGAAGGTTCTAGACCATTATAGAAGAATCTAGAACCCTCAAGAAGCCTAGAGAATTCTAGAACATTCTGGAGGGAACTAGAAGACTCACGAAACTTATAGAAGAACCTATAAGATTATAGAATAGCCTAGAAGGCTGAATATATTCTACTTTATTCTAGAAGATTCTGGGGATTCATTCTTGGACTGGAGGAGTATTTGAGAGAGTTCTAGTGTTTAAGTTCTATAATCACTGAGTAATATAGACACTTGGTGTTCCACCGTGGGTTTAACTACATTTGGTGTAAGTTATAGGCGGTGAAGAGAGGTAAGCTTGTGTTGTCTCATTGTAAGTTGCACTCACATTTTTATTTCGTGGATTGATTGAGTTTGGCCAGTGGATATAGGCAAATTGCCAAACCATATTGTGTTCTTGTCTTATTTATTTTCCGCATTATTTGACTTAGCATAATTTCATCATTTTTATATCGTGGGAGCAACACAGTATACTTAGAAAGTGGTCAACAACTTGAATTTTATTTATACATAACTAGCGAACAACTTTTTATTTTGTTTACCTACACCATAAAATTTGTATGAATCTTAATATTATGATTCAATTTTATAAAATTAGTTCCACTGGAAAAATATTTATGATACCTTTGAAAATGAGACCAATGTTGCTCATATTTGATAAGTGTCTAAAAAACTGTTAATTTAAAGTTTGAAGGAAAAGTAGGAAATGATTGAGCTTTGAAGAGAAGTTAAGTTCATGAAAAGCAGAGATAGAAATAGAAACAGAGAATTGTGATCTTGGAGTTGGTCTGAATAATACAATGCTCTGAAATCAATTTTTTGATGCAAAAAAACCCTTTATCTCCAAAATGGAGAGTTGGGTCAGAGATGCTTGAATCCTCTTGAGTTCATTAGGAGCCAGTTTTTTTCTTTTTCATGAAGTCACTTCGACATTGCCTACCATTCCCTTTCCATTAACTCGTTTCAGTCTCACAGGCACAACCATTGAGTTTGATTCACAAGGATTCGACTACATACATTCCATTTCTTTTCTTTTCAAGTACCATTAGAGCTGCAAATTGGGTCGGGTTGGGCATACCCGACCCACTACAGTAACGACCTCAACCGGCTACGGGTCAGGCTAAGCCCAATCCGTTATAGTACCAGTTCGGGTTTAGCCCAGACTGGCCCACTACAGTAGCAGGCTGCTATAGTACTAGTTCGAGCTTGGCCGAGCTCGTTTTGTTGGTCTAGTGGTTGGTCTAGTGGTTGAGTGTTTTCGTTTTGTTATGGGAGGTGTCGAGTTCGATTCCAAGGCAACATATTTATTTTGTTTTTTAAATTCTAAAATTAAGTGTTTATATAATAAATATAACGCATGTATAATCAAATGAGAGGTTGATGCAAGTGGTTGGGTTGCTTGTGTTTTCTTTTGTGATATTTTGAGTTCGATTCACACCACACTCAACTAGTAGCACATTTTTTTATTTCATTAACTTTGGATTCGATTCCCACCACACTCAACTAGTAGCACATTTTCTTTATTTCATTAACTTTGGAATTAATAGTTTATATAATAAATATAACATGTTTACAATAAAATGAATGGTTTGTTCAGGTGGTTGGTTGATAGCGTTTGGGGTAGGAGGTTGGGAGGTCTTGAGTTTGATTCCCAGATTCACACTAAAAAATTTTCAAAAATTTTGCTACAGTGGCGGGCCCAACATTCGGGCTATTGGGTCGGCTAGGATGGGCCGCTTTGCCGGTTCGGGCCGATTAATGGATTGAAATGGGTCGGGTTTATTAGCGGGCCGGGCTTAGAAAATTCTATCCAACCCGTGACCGCTACAGTAACGGATTTTGAGTTGGACGGATATCTTAACGGGCCGAGCTTAACCGGCCTACTACAGTTCCAGGCCCAAATTTGCAGCTCTAATACCATCTTTGATTCTTGATTCTATTTAAGGAAACATATTTCTTTAGAACCCCATGGAGAGATTTTCTGACGAGAATTGGTTATTTCTAGAACCATCAGCTATGGAAATCAGCATGTCATCAAAAGTACTAGTTAAACGCTTATCCGGGGATATGGAATTCAAATTCTCCATCTCAAAGAAGCTCGCATTTGTTTTGCGTTGTTGATCAAACATCATCATTAGCCGCCTGCTTTGTTCTTCAATCCTCATCTCCAAATTTAGCCAAATCTGATCCGACAATAAATGCATACGAAGTAGTTATCAATGTTCCAGCACAAAAATAAAGAGAAAGACGTGGAATTTCTAATATTTGAACTTGTAGTGAGGAAATGAGTAAAAGAGTACTTGATAACTAGAGAGTGTTTTGTGAAAATCTCATAAACTAATCCATAATGATTTACTTTGAAAATATTAATAGTTGGATGGAGATGAAATAGGGAAAAATGAAAAGAAAAGTGAAGCAGTAACGATTGAGATTGGAAATCAAAACTAAAGTAGGGGTATTTTGGGCATAACAAAATGTGTTACATAGCTTAAAATGGTATTCTCACATTATATATTTGTATTGACTAAAGTTCTAGAGCACCACCATATTGTTCCTTCTTCATGGAAACCTATTAGATAGCTGATCTATGATGTTTTCTTAAGTTTGTATCGGAAGTAGCTAATGATGTATTTGAATTAACGATTTAGTGAAGAAAAAGAAAAAGAAAAGAAAAAACTTGATGAATCCAACGATCTAGATTTAATTTTTTGTCTTTTCATAAATCTCTCTCTAAATTCTTGATCCAAATACAGCCTAAAGGTATTAACTGGAGGGAGAAGAAACCAAAGGATTTGGCACACGAGAAAAACAAAAACCATGAAAAAAGGAGACATTGTTTATTGTTTCGTGTAAACCAAAACCTAATAAAACCTAGTAATGCAAGCAAGAGGGGCATCGATAG
>BRYF01000001.1:14195000-14197500 GCA_030159135.1 Actinidia polygama | reverse complement strand
GATTTTTTCTTCTTGAGCAATCTATTTAAAATAATAAAAAAGATTTTTCTTAAGCAATCCGTATTTTAAGATTTTTCTGTTTTTACTTTTAAATACACGTCTTAACATAAATTCAATTGCACCATTCACCAAGCAACCACCAAGGTCCCTCCCTAGGCTAGGCAAATTGTGAGGTTGAGTCAATTCACCACTCTCTAGATCTTTCTTCTAAACCTAGGTTGATTGGATGTATTCCAACTTACATGGATTATGTTTTTATTTGTGTATGAATTCAATGTGCATGATACGTACGAGGGATAACAAACGTGTAAACAATACAAGTCAACCCGAAAGAGTTGGTCGAGTGAAAGTTTGGCAACGATTGTAAGACTTGCATCCCGATCGAAGTCGCAAGTTCATATCACTTTGCAACCAATTCTTGAGATCAGCCTATACTTGACTTTTTAACTTTAATTGATCTTCCTACTAATGGACAATGGGATTGATTCAACTAATTAATCGATCATTTGGAAGCAAACCATTTCATCCATGTTGTTCCCCTATATTTTAAGAGGAGATACAAATGACTTTTTTTTCAAAAAAATGGATATATGTTCAATAACTTCTTTTTCTTTTTCTTTTCTCTCTCCAGTAAGATTTAATTAGAACATTACAATTTTTGCAATATCAAAAAACAAAAATAATATGAAAAATAATCCATTTTGGGATTAGACCAATTCGTTCAATAAAGCTTAGCAACCAACTTCTATTTATGTTGCTGAAATATGATTTTATTTTTTTTTTGTTATATTTTTCAATCATTTGATTTGACAATGCTCAAGGTTTTATTATTTTGGAATTAAAATACATACTTTTCTTTCTATGGATGTTTAGGGATCGAATTGGTCTAATTTTTTGGTGAATTCGGACCGAACTGTTCGTTACGTACTGTTTCAAAATAAATACTCTCCTCGTTCCAAAATGAAATCCCTTTTTGAGATGTTCAACTTTTTAAGAGAACATAATCATTACATTTTATTCTTATTAATTTTATAATTTCATCCCTATAATCATTTGGTTTGATTAGTCCAATTAGGTATAGTCGACTAAAATAGTCAAATTTACGAATCTGAAAAACCAATCAACAACCGACTAACGATCGGTCTTGATCCGATCGACCTCCGACTGACAGTCGTTCGGTCGGATTCTGGTCGAGCCAAAAACTCACAATTTTATGATTCTTTTTCTTCAAAATTAGATTATTACATGTATCCCATGTTTATGTATATATCTTATTGTGGTAAACACATCTATATTATAAAACATAACTCATTTTGATAAATTAATTGTCTCAAGAAGTTATCGAAGAGTACTCGAGAAGCAATGTTTCATTCCCTTTCCAATAAAAGGTTGGCTCGCAATAAATTTCACCCTACTCTTACGTGAAAGGAGGGAGCATCCCTCATCAACTATTGAATAACTAAGCTATATGCATGACATGGATCTTTTGACTAATTTTTCTATATATTAAAACTCCACCCACCAAAGATGGGGACTAATTATCATCATAGACATGAGAAAAATCAATACCACAACATAATTGCAAGAAGACTAAGTTTGTAAAGTAACTTTATCAGAGAGAAAAGTAGCTTAATTTCCAACAATTAATAAATGTGTTGATAGAATCAAACAACAACATAATTTAGGGTAAATTACATTAAATCCCCTCAACTAATTAAGGCTCATTTTGAATTTACCCTCCTAATGTATAAAAGTTAACACTTAGCCCCCCTTTAACTATATGAATTCAATAAGAAGTTGGCACCGTTAACAAAAAAATATGAGATGGCAAGGGCCAAAATGTGAGCTGAAAAGATTGTTTTTTATTCGTTTTTAGTATTTTTTTAAAAAAATTAGATGAAAACTTTTATAATTTTGGACTCGTCTCGTTAAGAGGAACCGAAAAAAGTATAAACCTTTAATTAAACGATGAAAAAAAGTTAACAAGACAAAAAAAACTCGAAAACTAAGAAACCAAAAAAACTAATAGCCCAAGCTGGAGTTCGGATCCTATGAAGTGATTTTTTGGTGAAGTCGTCTTAAAGTGCATAAAACGACGTTATTTATTTTGTTAACTATAAAACGACGTCGTTTTGGTCATATATTGATAAAACGACGTCGTCTTGTACATTTCATGACCTAATCACCAAAAAATTACAGAGGATCCGAACTCCCCAAGTTTTGCCCAAAATATGTGTAATAATATGCGTGTCAGTATCATCTCTGTTATGGCAAGTGTCTAATTTCTCAGAACAATGCAATAATTGTCAAATATGATGGGCTCTTGTAGATTTGCAGGGTTCACAGAGCCTGCACTACTTTCCTAAGACCATTTCCAACTAAAATAGTGTTTTTCCTCCGTTCTCCTACTTTTTCCTCATTTTTTAAATTTGAAGAAAAATGGGGCTGGTCTGCAATGATTTACCCCATTCTTCTATTTTTACTCTATTTTAGTCTTTAA
>BRYF01000001.1:14170000-14172500 GCA_030159135.1 Actinidia polygama | reverse complement strand
CTTTTGTTTTCAATCTGTCTTCTAGCCTAACTTTGGCATCGGAGAGTGTCTTTGGCAGGCACTACACCGGTATTCTGAGCATAGTTCGTCGTCCTAATGAGTGGCACTAGAAGGCGGGAAGATCATACCAATTTACAACATCATCAGTTGGCGTCGTATGTGGGAACGACACTTGTTTCATGGTCTTAGCCCGATTTGGTGCTTCATCAATCAGGCTAGGAGAGACGATGGAGGAACAAAGAAACCCTAGAATCGCTACCTTAGACCAACAAATTCTTGAAATGATGACAGTTATAAATCAACTCCAAACCAGGAATCAGAAGTTAGAAAGAAGATTGCCACCACCATCGGTAACGCCTATGGTAATGGACCCTCCCATATCGGAAGATCACCAGGTAACTGTCGATCCGCTGGCAGGAGGGAACAGAGAAGCCAACTTCGGAGGAGAGAGGGCCAAGAATTTGGTGCCTCTTAGAAGAAATCTACCCCAAGGAGGAGTTGGACCCAACGCCGACGAAGCCCAAAGCCATGCGATCCAATCCAAAGCAAAAACAGCGGTGGCCCTGAAGCATACTGGCAAAACTCGTCCCATATTGGACGAGCAAATGAAGGAGATGCAAGCACAACTGGCCAGAGTAATCGCAACCATGAAAGAAAAAGGTACCAATACTATGGAGGAGTTGATAAGCAGGACAGACACACCCTTCACCTCGGCGATAATGAGAGTATCCCTACCCTTGAAATTCAAAATGCCCACGTTGGAGCCTTTTGATGGTACAAAAGATCCTCTAGACCACCTGGAAACATACAAAACCCTGATGGACCTCCAAGCTGTTCCCGACAAGATCATGTGTAGAGCTTTCCCCACAACTCTCAAGGGGCCAGCTAGCATATGGTTTCACAGGCTCTCCCCTAGGACCATTGGTAAATTCATGGATCTAAGCAAATTGTTTGTTAGTCACTACATTAGAGGACAGAGACAAAGGAAGCCCTCCACATCCTTGTTCAACATCAAATAACGTGAGAATGAGACTCTGTGCGAGTTTGTCACCTGCTTTAACCATGAGACCCTATATGTAGATGACCTGGACCAGAAGGTGGCAGTAGCAGCTTTCATTGCAGGGGTCAGCATCCCCAAGTTTCTTTTTTCCCTAGCTAAAGAGGCACTCAAAACCATGGCAATGCTCATGCTTCGAGCTCATAAGTTTATGAATGTGGAAGATGCCTTGAAGGCTAAAGAAGACCCATAAAGATTCTGTTTCAATCACATACAAGAAAAGGCTGATCGAGGAAAGGAAAATGATAAGGCAACTAAAGTCCCAAAACTCACCGAGCAGAAGCTCACAATATAAGGTAAATCAATCCACCAGGAAGCCCAGTGACAACAAGCTAGGGCCAAACTGGGAATGACCATACAAAGTTAAAGGATTCTCCAAGAAAGGGACCTACTAGCTAACCGGGTTGGACAACTTAGACTTATCCAATCCTTGGCATGCTGAACACCTAAGGAAGTGCTATGTATAGTGTAATTGTTCTCTTTAATGGAATTCTTACGCCTCACGACCTCGGGTATACTTATCCAATCCTTGGCACGCTGAACACCTAAGGAAAGGCTATGTATAATGTAATTGTTCTCTTTAATGGAATTCCTACACCTTACAACCTCACGTATACTTATTTACTTCCAAAGCTCATGAACCACAAGGCTACTCAGCCCACCTAAGCCGTAAGGCCATGAGGCTGCTCAGCCCACCATAGCCGAAAGGCCACGAGGCTGCTCAGCCCACCTAAGCTGAAAGGCCACAAGGCTGCGCAGCCTACCTAAGCCGTAAGGCCACGAGGCTGCTCAATCCACCTAAGCCAAAAAGCCACAAGGCACCTAAGCCGAAAGGCCATGAGGCTACTCAGCCCACCTTAGCCGAAAAGCCACGAGGCTGCTCAGCCCACCTAGCTGTAAAGCCACAAGGCTGTTCAGCTCACCTAAGCCAAAAGGCCACAAGATTGCTCATCCCACCTAAATCAAAAGGCCACGAGGCTGCTCAGCCCACTTAAGCCATAAGGCCACAAGACTGCTCAGCTACCTAAGCCGAAAGGCCATGAGGCTGCTCAGCCCACCTAAACTGAAAGGCCACAAGGCCGCTCAACCAACCTAAGCCGAGAAACCACCAAGATTTGATAAACCCCCTCCGCCAAATCAATGGCAAGGAACCACAACAATATCATAAAATTGAACAGTCGGGGATTGAGATGTTTCATCGATTGACCTTCTACCAACCAAGCAAGGCCACGTGTCAGACGCTTCTAGAATTATGCTTGCTAGATAACTTTCATAATAACTTCAGGTTACGACACCTTAAATGCACCTCGAAAGTAACGCCTCGTAGCCTAAAGGAATTCCCACCAACAAACCAAGGCAGCCGAGGGATTGGGGGCATTTGATGGTGAGTAAATGCCGCCAACCTACCCATACTAGGGCATACCAGAAATTACAGGCTAGGTA
>BRYF01000001.1:14132500-14137500 GCA_030159135.1 Actinidia polygama | reverse complement strand
TGGAAAGTATGGATGAAGAGAGAGAAACAAAGAATAGATAGAGAGAGTGAAGAGAAATGGAGAAAAATACAAAAATCGGAGACAGAAATTGGAAATTAGTTGGGTAATATATAGGCGCGTATGTAGGGATTTGATCTGGCGCGCGCTTTTGCATTGCAAGCTGGCAAATCGTTTGACTGTTGACCAATAGAATCTGAGAGACTCAAATATGGCAGGTAGTTGGTTAACATACAGGCATGTCTTTAGGGATTTAATCTGGTACACTCTGGTGCATGGCAAGCAACGAAATTCACTATTTTGGCGAATAGAGTCTTGCCAAGTCAGCACTGAACTGGCTTGGGCTGATATGTGGCTCCAATTTGGGAACTTTTAAAGTGCTTGGTTTATATGAGAATTAGGATTATAACTCAGCAATTAAATTTGGGAGAAAAGGAATTTGGGATGACCAAAATTCCCCTTTAATTGAGGAAACTTTTTTTTTTCCTTTCATAAATAGGTGTTTAGGAAATTTCTGAGTGAGGCCAGACCGAAGGTATTAGATTTTCTATCAAATTCTGATTCCAACAAATGTATTACTAATTTTCTTTTGGACTTCATGAGTATCTATATCTGCCTTATTAAATTTGAGCCAAATTATAACTTAAAAATTACCTTTATTTTAGCTAGTCATTTTTTAATTATAACTCCATCAGCCACTCTATTTAAATTCTATTCCATTAAAATGTTCTTTATTATTTATTCATTCTATTCTCAAGGTTTTTTTTCAACCATCATATTTTTGAAATGGTTATATTATTTCAATGTTGATATTTTTTAAATGATTATATTATTCAAACAGTGGTATTTTTTAAAAGGTAATATTTTTTTCAACCCATATATTTTTAATTAAACGGTAAATAGATGGAAAGACCAAGTTAAAAAAGTTAATTGATACAATTGGAAGTTGCAGGATATACAAAAATATTTTAGTAAAAGTATAAGAGTACAAAATGTAATTTATGCTTTAAATAACAAATATAACTAGGCACTGTAACAAATTATATTTTACTTTTTAAATGATCCTAATTTAAATATACTTAAAAAATAAATTTTGTTATCAATTTTATTTTTTAAAATAGAGATATTAATTAAAAAAATTTAAAAAAAATGATCTAAATATTGTACTTTTTAAGTGTTCATAATCTAAATATACTTAGAAAATAAACTTTGTTATTAATATTTTTTTTCTTGAAAAAAGAGAGATTATTTATTTTAATGTGTATTAAGAAATTTTTTTTGGAAATCCTAAGTCAAAGAGCAAATTTATAAAGTAAGGGAGATCAGTGTTATTATTGAAATCATAGGGGAGGTGATTGTATTTGTCAAAAATCTTAGGGACGCCATTTACCCTAAATACTATTTCAACTTGGCAATTAAAATAAATTTGTTGGTATGAAATAAGTTTTCAGAACATTTTCAGAATATTATTTTTGAAAACAATAACATTTATTAATTTTTTACATCATTTTATTTTATCAACTGAAATAGTTTTTAAGAATTACCAAACAAGCTCTTTTTTTTCTCTAAAAAAATTAAAACAAAATACACAAACGAAACAAACGTGCCGAGCACACTGAGGTTACACTAAGATTTAGTTTGGACTAATATTTTTTAATAGAATTTTTATTTTATTTTTAAAGATTTTATTTTAAAATTTCAACAATTTTATTTTATATTTTCAAATTTCTTTTGTCACGAAGAACTAAACAAAATAAAATTTTAATTAAATTATTACAAATTATTCACTTGAAAAAAATTGAAAATCAATATCGTTCAATAGCTCAAATAGCTCAAAAAAAGCTAACCCGAATTGAACATTTAATCTCTTTATCTAACAAGAATAATTATTATCCTAAAATGAAACTTGTCTGGGCGAGCCATAAGTGCCTTTAACACAAAAGTTGGTGGGCGTGCGTTCGTGACGTAGGACAACCGTATCCAGGATCAGGAATATGAGTTCGCTTCATCGTTGATGTGCACCTCCGTAACTTATCACTGCATAAATTGAATTTCTAGTTAGGTCACTGATTGCCACTTGCCAGCTTAGGGCTAGGCTTTTAAAATCAAACTTGACTACTGTAGCCTAACTAGACTTTTTTACAGTGCTCACTTCCAGTCAATGAACTTCTTTTATTGCAACGGTAACTTTTTTTCTGAAAGAGAGAGCAAGAAAATCAAATTTCATGAAGTCAAATGTTCTAAACCTTGGGTTATTGAAGATTTGCTTCTTCGTTAACTTTAGGAGCCCAAGATTAGTCGAGTGCTTAAAAGTTGTGCCGGTATCCAATTAAAAAACAACTTGTAACGGTTACTTTCCAGGGAACCGGGGATGCTGCAGTGAGCCTTCACTGCGGGGCGCTGAAACGACGTCGTTTTGGCGCGCGTCCAGCCCAAAACGACGTCGTTTTACCCCAAAAATGTATAGATCCAAAACGACGTCGTTTTGAGCCAAATTTTTTTAATTAGAACGACGTCGTTTTGGGCTAGGCGCGCGCCAAACGACGTCGTTTTGGCTCCCCGCAACCCTGCGGGGAGCCCCTCACTGCAGCATCCCCGGATCCACTTTCCAGCACCAACTTAACAAGCAAAATCTCTCTCTCTCTCTCTCTGAACCTATATTCGGATTAAATTGCAAAACCTAGGGTTCAAAAAATTGGGGAACAAACAGTGACTCATTGGTTTTTATAGACTACATACACGTGTTACATGTATCTCATATGTGAATCTATGCAAGTATGTGTGTGTGTTTTTGCTTCAATTAGGTTGTTGCGTGCTTGGGTTCTCTGAATTGGGATTGGGAGTGTGATTGTTGTTTTATGCAATCGGAAATGGATTTATTCGGAAACGTTATTGGTCGTTATATTTTGGTTTATTGAATGTTATGATATGCCTTTTGTCACTAAATTCGGTTTGTACCGAGGGTTTAGAGAAAATTGGGCATAATGCATATTGCCTTCCACCAAGCAAAAAAGAAAAAGCACGGAAGATAAAGTATAACACTCGTCGTAGTCGTAATAATAATAATAATAATAATAATAATAATAGTGTTGTAGTAGAAATATAAAATGAGTAATCAATAGTCAGAATTGCTTGAGAAGCTCGATGTGAATCTCGGAGATCTGTGCAAGAAAACAAACGTTATTGGCCGAGGTGAGGCCGCTACAAACTCCTCCAGCGTTAGTGACGGACCCAGGAATCTTGTTCAGTGGAGGTGAAAAAACAACAACTAAATAAACTTTTTTTTTTAAAAAAATATTAAATTTCTTTCAAAAATTTAAAAAAAATTTAAAAATTTTCTAAAAAATTAAAAAAAAATTAAAAAAAAATGTTTAATATTTTTTTTAATATTTTTAATTTTTATTCTTTTTAAATCCAGTGGTAGCGGCCGCGGCCGCTCGGCCCTTCATGGGTCCGTCCCTGTCCGGCGTGGAGATGAGATTGAGATGAGTTTTCTAGACAAAACTTAAGGGAGACAATATAGGTATAGCTCAAAGAGCGAGGATGCAGTTACCATTTTTCGGTGGATGGTGAGCGACTTTTTATAGATGGAGAATTTACAGTCGTGTGAAAAGATCACGGCATAATCATCGGATAACCAAATAAGGAAGCCGTAACTGAGGATCATAACGCAACAGTAGGAGAATGCCAAATGAAGATAGCACCGCAACTGTAAGAGACTTAGTAGAGATAGAGTCTCAAGTTCATCCCATCTTTAAGGTGATGGCGTGGTTAACAGCTCGAGATTGGAGATGTGAGATCTCAGGGAAGATGAGGACGTTGTTCAGGGAGTCCAAACAAACTGAATGACGACCAGAAAGGACAAGCGACATGATATTCCGCAGTCATCACGGCGACATGCTCACCTCAGGTGTTCAGTATGTGAAGATTTTACCCCTCATCAAATAGTATAGACACAATCCTGAAGTCAACTCACACTTTTTTATACAAAAAATACTCTTTCAAATTATTTAATTTTTCAAAAAAACAAAACGCTGGACTACAATAACTGTTGATGAGTGATGAATTTTCACCTACTCAAATTAGCTACTCTAGAAGAAGAGATGATTCAACCGAGGTAACATATCGCCATAATGTCTATCAGATGGCCATGTCACTAAAATTTGGGTCACGTCCCCAATAATCCTCGTGATTGCTACTCAAGATTCCAAGTTGCCTTACATCGTCCGTATTCTCCTTAAGCATCACAGGTCATCAATACCCAATGCTCGGTAGTTCATGTCGCCTACCTCTCCAAACTGAGGTGAACACTATCTCCAGTTGGTCCATCTCCACCCGTCTCCTATAGTTACGGTACGACCTCCATATGACAATCTCCACCCATCATACCGCTATCTCTAGCCACTGCTTCCTTACGCGGTTGCGCGATGATTGCGCCACGATCTCCTCACACGTTTATGAAATTTTCATCTATAAAACCTGCTCGTCATTCTCTAGAAAGAGATAACTGCAGTTCCAATTATTAAGTTATTGCTATCTTATTTCTCTGTTATGCTTTGTCTAGTAGATTTATCTTCTACGGTCTCATTGCCACGTCGGAAGGGTTTTAAGCAGCCTCACCCTGGCCGGTAATGTTTGTCTTCCTGTGCAAGTGATCGAGGTTGTCACATTGAGCAACTTTGACTGTTGGTTACTCGCTCCAGATTTCTATCTCAACAATTGCTAAGTAAATAAAAAAGCAAAAAATAATTTCAATCCACGTTTAAGAATCAATTATGCTGAAATATTTTACTCTTACATACCATTGCTGAGCACCCACTGCTAATAATAATAAAGCAAGCACGAGCACGTGCCATGTAGCCTAGTGTAGCTTTTGTAAGAAATTTATGGGACAATTGTCGCTCATCTTTTTTTTTTTTTATCTAAGAAATAGTTTTATATAGGAATGGATTCGCGTTGAGGCGCATAATTGCTCATTTTAAATATGATTATTGGGAATATGA
>BRYF01000001.1:14102500-14105000 GCA_030159135.1 Actinidia polygama | reverse complement strand
TACCAACGATTTGCCCCCATAAGTTACCTCCCTCACACCGAGATGGTTCCAATGACCAGTCCATGGCTATTCGTCCAATGGGGAGTCGACATACTCAGGCCATTGCCCCAAGCTCCATTACAAAGAAAGTTCTTGATCGTCGCCATCGATTATTTCACTAAATGGATAGAAGCAGAACCTCTCGCCAAGATCACTGAGAAAAATATGAGGAATTTTATATGGAAGAACATCATATGCCGATTCGGAATTCCAAAAGTTCCCATATCTGACAACGCTAGGCAGTTCGACAACGAGATATTCAAACAGTTCTGCTCGAATCTCGCCATCTCGCACCACTTCTCCTCGCCCGGGCACCCCCAAGCAAACGGCCAAGTGAGGTTACTAATAGAACCATCTTGAGAAACTTAAAAACAAGGCTGGAAAAATCCAAAGGGGAATGGGTAGAAGACCTACTGAGCATAATTTGGGCCTACCACACGACGAGCAGGGTCCCAACGGGCGAGACACCTTACTCTATGGTCTATGGAACAGAATCAGTTATACCTGTTGAGATCGGAATGCCAAGCTTCAGAACCTCGTATTTCAACAAGGAGAGCAATGAAACCGAGCTGAGACTCAATCTTGATCTCCTTGATGAAAGGAGGGAAATGGCTGAAGGACGCCAAGCAACTTATAAACACCAAGTTGCTAGATACTACAACCATAGGGTTAGGAACAGATCTTTTCTACCAGGTGATCTAGTCCTATGGAAGGTCACACTATCTACAAAAGAACCAAACACAGGGAAGCTCGGACCTACATGAGAAGGCCCTTACAAAGTTGTCAAGTATCTCGACCAGGAACCTATTGGCTGGAAGACATGAACGGGAAGACACTCCTTTACCCTTGGAACGCTGAGCACTTGAAGAAATATTACCAGTGAATTTTATGGTCGTCATGGTGCTTTTCCCGAATTTCTTGTAATAAATTGCCAATTTTAATAAAATTTTCCCAGTTTATTCTTATCGCCAGTTCAAGTTTTACTTCACTAATATCAAGATCGTTAGTTCGTTATTTAACGACAGAGGCATCTTGATCGCCATACAAGACGTCGCCCACATCAAGGTTGTTAGTTCGTTATTAAATGACGGAGGCATCTTGATCGCCATACAAGACGTCGCCAGCATCAAGACTGCTAGTTCGTTGTTAAACAAAAGCATCTTGATCTCCATACATGAGGTCGCCAACATCGTGATCGCCATTATGAATATCTCCAAATCTCGGTTGCACTTAAGAATGTCGCCAAAGCAGAAACACAGTTTGATCGCCTATTAATCACCGCCATTTCAGTTGTGATCGCCAAAGTTATTACATCTCAATTTCAGGATGGCCAAAAACATGTCCATACTACTAGAAGCGTAATATAAAAAATTGGGAGTTTGTCTCGCCATCCCTCGAGTTTATGATCGCCAATACAAGATGCAGAATAGATTGCAATACTTGTCAAAATTGTATTCGCAAAGAAAAAAAATCAATATTGAAAAAATCTCATTCTTTGATATTAAAAAGAATTACATGGATGGTAGCTCGCCAATTCAAAAAAAATATACAAGTATTAAGGAGCGGGGCTGATATCGCCCTCATTCTCCTCCTCCTTCTTGCCAGCTTGAGCCGCTTCCTCCTACTCGGCCAAGTCGACGTCCATCTCCATACTCGCCAAATCGAGGCCAAGATTGGGATGATGGCAAGCAAGCTGCCTCTTGCAGAATTCAAAACCCTCGCCGAAATATGTGGCAGCCGAATCTGTAACTGCATCCTTAAAATCGGGTGAAGATTTGAACTTGTCAATGGCGAGCTTTTTGGCTAAGGCCAGCTTTTTGGTACGCTCAACCACCTCGGACTCCAACCACACCATAGCCTCAGATTTCTCCTTCAGCTCGGCCTCAGTCTTCACCTCCCAATTGGTCAGCTCAGCCTTGGTTTTCGTCGCCCATTCACTCAGCTCAGCCAAGTCGTTCTCTGCCTTGAAAATGCAGTTTTGAGCTTTAACCATCCCGAGTTTGGCTGAGTCTGCGTGGGCGAGCTGAAAATGATAATCATTTTGATGATCTTGACTTCGAAGGGCAATGGCGGAGACGAGCACGACCGCCTGCTACAAATAGCCTTACGTGAGCGCCAGAAAAAGGAAAATTACAACTATGAAACAATGTGAACTGCCAAGATTTGGTGACCAATTCGTCCGTACTGAACTGATCCACCTTCTCCTTGTCGGCGGGCAGGATCACCCCGGACAGTATTTTTTGCGCCACCGGGGCGCTTGACATCACTGAAGCATCGGGGACCAGGTTTCGACCCGGCGACGTAGATGGACCCTCTGTTGGCACCGGTGGTCGCCAAGCTACGTCACTCGCCCCTGCTGGATTTGGCCTTCTTAGGGGGCGCGACAGTATGACTTTCTTGCCCTTGCCCAAGGAATCAACCTTCCCGGTGGGCGAGGAGTCGTGAGCGTCATCCCGAGGAC
>BRYF01000001.1:14090000-14092500 GCA_030159135.1 Actinidia polygama | reverse complement strand
TGGTACACTTGTTTGAGATGTGTTTTCTTGTTCACTCTTATCACCTGAGTCATCATACAACCCCCAATTATTTCTTTAATCAATTGCTATCTAAGCTAGATTGAGAACAATTTAATGATGCAAAAGGAAAAAGAAATAAAATTGTTCACTGAGTATAAGTTGTAATTAGTTCTCAATATTAATCTATCATTTGGACTGAATACTCAGTTATCAAAAAAATATATGGGGTTTTGTCGGTTTTAATTGTCCCGCTAGTAAATTGTGGAATTGTTCCTCTGAATTAGTCAATTCTTTGAACCGAATATCGAGTTATAAAAAGAAAAAACAGATTGACACCTTCTAACCATTTCCATTGATAGATGTATATATCAGCTAGGGCACCTATTCCATAGATAGTTATTTATGTATCTATATGTGTAGATCATACCCTGTTTTATACATACAAATCAAAATAAATTTTCTTGATAAGAAGATACCCAATTGAGCGCCAGAAGAACATCCATTGAAGCGTTTGCTGCTGATCTATGCAATACCTACTTCACAAACAAAATCATTCTGGAATCCAAGAATCTGGATCAGTTGCAGAAAAACGGTTCAAGGCGTGGTTTCTAAACGAGACTTGATCAGAGAGAAAGGTAGTGAGCAAATAATTGTCTTATATTTATGGGGGTCTATAGGGGATTTGTTGGAGTTGCTTTAATGGGTTTCGTACAACCAGTGAAACTTAGAATCTACGGGGTATACGGTTTTTAGTAAAATCAAATATCAATAATCCCTACGATTTTTTTAAATTTTCAAACCAATTCTACTGTCCAAAACTTAGAACCAATTAAATTCAAATTTATAAATAACAGTTCAGTTTCAGTTTGGAATCATGATTTTGGTAAATAAATTATTTATCTTTTTTACTAAACAATCACACACACATATATATCAATGATACAAACATATTCAAGATAAATTTTCTACAAAATAATCAAGTTTTCATGATAAATTTCTCAACTAGACTACAAGATCACCACATAAATTTAGATATCCAAAATTAATATATATAGTAAGGTTAAATCTTTTGTATTTATAGTTTAAATCTATTGAGGGAGTCTCACTTAGAGGTGTCAAGCGTGCCTTGCCGGCACGGCACGGGCACGACACGAAAAATCCCGGCACGGGCACGTTTTGGGCACGGTATAAGTTGAGCATGGCACGGGCACGAGCACGGGGCACGAAAATGGTGTGGTGTGGCACGACACAGGCATGGCACGGTAGTTGGCACGACACGGTCAAAGTTGGGCATGGCACGGGCACGACACCATAGTTGACTTGGTTTAGCACGGCACGGCATGACACGACACGAATTTAGTCAGGCACGGCACGGGCACGACACGGTAATTGACATGGCACGAAATAGATGTGTCAATAAATGATTAATTATTAGATAAATTAAAATAAAATTTAATTAAATAAATAAATTTGTCATAATAAAAAAAAGAGATAAATTTTTAAATGAATTTTTGAATTAAAAAATATAAAAATTAAATTTTGACTTGTCATGGACTATTATGATATAATAAGTCTAAAATAAATTTTAATTAAATAAATTAAACTTATCAATGTTGTGATGGACTCATTGCCCATATAAGTAAAAAATAAATTTTAATGTGTATTATAAGTAAATTATATTTTGATAAAAGATATGATAGGTTATAAAAGATTTAAGATAAAATATACAAATTTTTATGCGGACAGTTCTTGTGTGTTATTTTTTAACACAAAGCTACTGTAATTGTGCTTTTAATTAAAAAACGAACACGACACGACAGCATACGATTAAAATACGAGCACGGCATGATATGATTAAGTAGACGGGCACGACATAGCACGATATGAGTCACACGACTAAGTTAACGGGCTGGCACGGCACGACATGATTAAGTAAGCGGGACGGCACGGCATGACACGATTAAGTAGATCGGCACGGCACGACACGGCACGACACGAGTCACACGACTAAGTTAGAGGGCTCATTGTATTATATATATATAAAATATATTAATATTATATGGTTCGGAATATAATATCATATTCATTGTATTATAATATGATATGAGAACTCATTGTATTATATATATATAAAATATATTAATATTATTTGGTTCGGAATCGCAATCAATCACACAAGTTCTTGAACCGAACCGCTTAGATCAGTTTTTAGGATTTCAAAACTGAAACAAATTCGGCTCCTCAAAAAATCGAACCAAGTCGAACGGTTTGGATTAGACCGAACATGTTTTTCGGTTCCACCAGATTTTTTAGATGACTCTATTAGAGTCCTCGTTTTTTATTGGAGCGAGAAAGATTATCCAATAAGGTACCTAGGGGTGCACACGGGTGGGGTCGGGTCTGAGTCAGACCCAGACCCAACCCGACCATCCACGATTTTAGATTTTTGGACCCAGAACCAACCCAACCCAACCATCCGAAAGAACCGAACAGACCCGAA
>BRYF01000001.1:14080000-14082500 GCA_030159135.1 Actinidia polygama | reverse complement strand
ATAATAGTATAATTTTTTTTTAGTAGAGTCAATTGATCAAACTTGCCTGAGTATGATATATATATATATATATATATATATGCTGTTAAAGATTTGTGTCATAAACTGTTGTTCAATTCAACTCAATTCTTCTTGTACTCTATTATATTGCAACTGCTTATATTCAATTCAAACTACATTACTTAACAGCGTATGCTAAAAGTAAATGGCGATAATATATATAATTAGCTATTTTCAACGACTATTTTCACTACCATGTGATAAGAAATTCATGTTTGTTGATGAAAGTTCGACACAAGTGCTTATAATATCCAATAGTTACGAACAGGGGCGGAGCCAGAATTTTTGGTCGGGGGGCTAAAGCGTAAAAAGAAAATCTAATATATTTCAGGGGGGGCTAAAGTGTAAAAAAAAAGATTTAGTGTAAATTTTGTAAATTTTTGAAAGTGAGAGGGGGCTAGAGCCCCTCCTAGTCTCTACATGAATCCGCCCCTGGTTACGAATGCATCGTGTTAAATTTTGAATGCGTCATGCTAAATTTTAAATGGGCAAAGTAGCATTTTTTGTTAATTTAAATTATATAAAACACGTTATAAAAATAGGTGAAGAAAATTACATTACTACATTTCAAAGATGATATATTGATGTTTCTCTGTGTCGAAACAAGAGGTTTATATGGTTCGACCATGATAACCTACGTTTCTTATGGCAGAGAGCAAGAGTACTGTATTACTCAACTGAAATAATTAGATATTACTATCATATTTATAGCCCTAATATGATTATTTGAATATCAATCACTTATCCACATAGATAAGATAACACTAATAAACTCGATCTCTAATACTATATTACTACATACTAACTATTCAGTGTTGTTGGAGCAATGTTTCTCGTCTCACATGAAGTGGGTTCGTATTACTACGATTAATCATTAAACCTTAAATTAAGATAAAATAATTCTTTTATTGGAATCGTAAAACTTGTATGGTCTCTTTGTCTGCCCCATTAAGGCTCTATTTGGCAACAGCTTTTTTTAGCTTTTCGGTTGGTTTTTTTTGCTTAAAATAAGCAAAAAAGCCAATCAGAGTTGGCTTTTTTGCTTTTTTGATTTTGCTTATTTGCTTAGTTTTAGGTAAAGTAAAGTTAAAAAAGCAAAAAAATAAAAAAAATAGCCTTTTTGATAGCAAACTTAAAAAAAACTTGGCTTTTAATCATTACCAAACGGAGCCTAAGTACTCATTTAACATGATGGGTTGGGTTTTGGCAGTTAGGGTCAAATCTCGTGCTCATCAAACAAAACGAGGTAAGACTTTTGTACATCGATTCACACTTCACCGTTTCCTTGGCCAATGGTTAGTTGACACGTAGTTGATTGTTGTCAGAGAGCTCCCACTAGATTTTCATTCAAAGCACAGTCAAGTCTTCACTTGGAAATTTACTAAAACTTGAATTTATAAAATTATTATAATTTTTTTAATTATTTATTTGAAAAAACTCAAAATACGCCGTAAATATATTTAATGCAGTTTTTTTATAAATTATGATAAAAGTCTAATTTTTATGGTTGAATAACTTTATGTGAAGTAAATGTCCGAAGAATTATCCTTAAAATTTTAGAAATGTTTCTTTTATGATGAGAGTTATTCAGTAATTAAGTGAAAGTTGTATTGATTCTTTTGAAAAAAAATATTTCAAGTGTTTCAAATAATTCTATAAACTATAAATCATAATTTGTTTTAAGAAAAAACTCACGTATTTGGGGACAAAAGCTGGAAAAATTATTATAGGTGATGATTCAAAACTCCTACCAATTAAACATCGTTACTCATTGATTTAAGAAAATAATCTAAATTACTTATCTTATAAGTCTCGTTATCAATCAATCCGATGAAAGGTAATGCTGACATATGGGAAAATTAAGTTAATTTCAATGTAATCTATATTAGTTTGACATTAATAGCCAAGTGATAGAAGATGGTGTAGGATTTTTTTTTGTTGATTTTAAAATGTGACGGTATGAGAAGAAAAAAAATGGTCCTACAAGGCTCGTTTTACATGAAATTAGTGGAGTAATTGTGAACACAACACTCGACTGTAAATTGATTTTTCTAAGGAAACATGTCATCTTAAAATCCGTTACAAAAAGAAAATTACACTAAAGTGTTACGATCTCTGAAATTGAACTATTTTTTTTTTAATTTAAAATAAACAGTTCAAATTTACTTTAGTGTGTAGGGTTACATAACCCAGTTAATGTACATTATCCGTTTATGAATTCAAAAAAATTTCTCAACAGTACATTTTTCTAAAATCTAGTTGTGATCCATATTCGACTAGGGATGACAATTTAGCTCAAAAAATCAGTTCCCCGCCCCGCCTCTAATAGAATGGGTTTAGAGTCTAGATAAACGGGTTCGGGGTGAGTTATGGGAGAACGGATGTAACCCGAATCAGGTTCGGGACGGGAACGATTTTTGGTCATGAATACCCTGAACTA
>BRYF01000001.1:14067500-14072500 GCA_030159135.1 Actinidia polygama | reverse complement strand
GATATTTAAAAATCGGGTCTATTTCGCTTTACGATAAGACTATATGGTTTTTTAAAAATGCTTTGAAAAGGCGAAATCTCATTATCAAGATAAACTCAAATACCAAGTTAATCATTATTGTGGAATTTTTTCCCCACTCTCTCCTCTCACTTGTAGTCTCTCTCTCTCTCTCCCTCCTATAACCTGTTTCTATCTCATTTTTTGGGGTAAATTTCACTAACTTCGCTTAGACTTCCGACAAATACAACTATTACTCCTTTAATTTTAGAAATAGCATTGACTTTACTAATTTTAAAATTAATATTAATATTTTCTCTTGAACTAATTTTTCTGTCAAAATAACAAGATTACCTTTTGATTATAGGCTTTCAAATAAATAATATTTTTTTTAAAAAAAATATTTATTTTAATTGACGTATTGAAAAAAAAGCTTTAAAGCCCAAAATCAAAAGAAAATCTTGTTATTTTTGTAGAAAAATTAACTCAAAGGAAATCTTAATATTAATTTTAAAAGTAAGAGATGTCAATATTTATTTTTGAAATTATAAAAGAGGTAAATGTATTTTGTCTACCTCATTAGTGAGATTTACTATAAAAAAAAAAAAAGATGAGATAGAAACAGGCTAGAAGAGAGAGAGAGAGAGAGAGAGAGAGAGAGAGAGAGAGATGGCAAGTGTGAGAAAAGAGAGTGGAAAAAACCTCTACTATAATAATTAACTTGGAAATGAGTTTACGTTGATGTCCCCCTCTTGACAAGGTCATTTCGCCTTTTCAAAAGGTGATTTTAGATGAAGTCATATTTTTTAAAAAGTGAAATCGCCTTGACTTTTAAATCCCTCATTTTTATTCTACTAAAAAAATGAGATTTTTTTTTTTTGATATTCCAAACAAAGCCTTAAGTTATCCCGAGGTGTTCGTGTGAGAACAATGGGTATATTTTCTCCTAGGAGAAAGACCTACCTCATTTGGAAATAACTAATTTAGTAACTTTTGGTAATGGGTTTCCAAAACTCTCCACACAACATTTTCGATCATCCATATTGTTATGGTATAAAATTGGGACGAACAATCAACAGTTAATATTGCTCTATCCATCTTGGTGCTGGACTTCGGCGATAACATGGCCACATACGTAGCAAAAAAGAAATGTTACAGGCCGAGGTGAGGCCGCTCAAAACTCCTCCGGTGTGCGAATTAGATAAAGACGAATAAATAATGAAAATAACAGAGCTCTTAGAATGAATGATGTATATTGAGCATACCTTTGCATAATGGAGGAGCGACCTTTATATAGTTGGAGATTGGAGATCCGTGCTCGGATATTCAGGCGAGATTTTAAGATAGCTATATTTGGAAAATATATCCCGAGGATCTAGGAGATACAACTGGAGAGGTTGCCATGTGGAGAAGATATCGTAATTATAGGCAAAGTAATGGAGAAGGAGTCTCACAAAGGTAGTTTCCTTATAGACGTAGAGTCCTTAAGGAGATGGACTCTAACCAAGAGGAGGTGCGATGAAGGACTCTAAGATAGGCGGAGTCCTTGTGGACACGAAGTCCTCTTGGAGCCGGTCTCTAGTTTGGCGATGTGAATAACCTCGCCCAATGGCGAGTTGAAGAATGGCTTGTACGCATAGGCGAAGTGATCCGTTGGTGATTAAGCGATAGACATCAAGGCAAAAGGCAACCAGAGCTATATTGGAGTTATGACGACGTGGTCATCCAGGTGACATGTTCGACTTAGAATATAATTAGGTGGATATTTTATCCTACATCAGTAGCCCCTCTACTCGAGATGCCGAGATGAAACAAGGGATCTACGAGTAATTGGCGAGATAACTGCCTTTCAATGACTTGGTCACGTAATAATGGCATGTCTCACAGACGGACATGCGGATGAGGGCATTAACTGTCAAAATGATGTTATGGACAGAATGGCGGCGCATTAATAATGCTTTTGGCGGAAGAGGCGGCGCATTAATGATGCTTTTGGCGGGAGAGGCGGTTATGAGCTCGGGAGTCGAAACGTCGTATGATTTGAGCCGTTGGAGCAAATGAATCTTAGCCCTTGGTATTTCTTATATATATGGGGCCCATCCATTCATTTGTACTTTTTCATTTGCACTACCAAACTGCTGCTCTCGTCCCAATTTTTTCCTCGCCCCAGTTCGTGGTCGTCTCCTTGCCTTCAGCTCAGTAAATACCTTAACCTATCTTAGTTTTTATTTTCAATTTCGTGGTATATGTCCCATAGATCCGTAGTAAGTAGATCAAAAAATTATGAGTATCGTGAAGAGAGATTGTAGACTTCTTCCTCTGCTCGTCCAAAGGCACTTCTAGCGTCTTTCAAGATGAACTCGAACAGTCCCCTAATCCAAATCATTTGTGGATCATTTGTATGTCCCTTGCTGTTGGCCTGTTGTCGCCATACCTCCTTTCTGGCGATCCAGGAGGTGGGCGATCTGCAACCTACTTTCTCAGATATCCCTTCTTGATAAGGTCGGCTATCACCTTTAGTTGAAAATAGTCTTCAGTATTATGCTCGTGATCTCGGTGGAATTCATAGTACTATTTCTGTTTATTCTCTTGGGGTCAGTCTTGATTTTTGCAGGCCATTTGACGAATTCCTCATGTTTGAACTCTGTAAGTACCTGGGCGATAGAAGCGTTGAGATGGGGCAGTATCAATTCTTGACGGCGAGGTGGAGTACGAAAATGCCTGTTGTTAGTTCGTCCTCTCGAATCTCGGTTTGGCCTCTTATTCGTCGTCTCATCTCTGTAATCTGTTCGCCTGGTGTCGGGTTCCTTTCTCTTATCATCCCTTTCTCACCTCCTTTGTTTTGCCTTGGCTAACTCCTCCGCGACAATATACTTGTCAGCTTTGTCTTAGAGTGTTAACAAGGTTTCGAGGACGTTCTTTGATAGGGAATCAAATAATGAACCCGGGCATAGTCCTTCCATCATCGCCATAACCACCACCTTGTCACTGGGATCGTCCACTTCTAAAATAGCCTGGTTAAATCGCTTCACATAGTCCTTCAAGCTTTCAGTCTCTTTCTGGTGAACTGTGAAGAAGTGAGAGGCATTTTTCCGCCTGACTCGACAACTCATGAAATTGGCGACGAAAATCCTGCTCAGGTCATCAAACGAGTCTATGGTTCATAGGGATAGCTTCTTGTACCATGATCTTGATGAACCCGTCAAGGTAGCAAAAAATGCCTTGCACATCACCTCGTCAAAATACCCCTAGAGCGCCATTAAGCTCTTATATGAATCCAGGTGGTTCATTAGATTTGTCTTTCCCTCATAGATCTCGAGATGAGAAGGTAAATTGAATTTTGAGGAAACTCTTTCTGTAAACAGCGGATCGGTCTACTTGATCAAAGTATCCACGGTATTGGAGCGCCTGCCCCCGTGTTGATGGCATCAAGACAGGAGTCCAAATTTCTAATCTTTTGGGAGGTGGAACTATCTCGGCGCTTGGTCATCTCGGCGAGGTGACCTTCCTCTTCGTCTGGCCTCCTCGACTCCACTTCAAGGGTTTGCTGGATGATCGGGATTCTGACAAAGAGGAACTTCTTTCGCGTCGGGGACTAGGACTTGGTGATAGACGTCGCCTATTTCGTGCTCGGCCAGTACTATGGTTGTTCTGAGAATTATCGTCGCCTGATCAGCGAGACTGTTGGATATCCAGAACGGGGGGTGCGACTGGAGGTGGTGGATTGGTTACGACGAGATGCTGTATCAGGCAAGCGTTATTCTCATTCATGATTTTCATCTGCTCAGCCATATCTTGTATCTCACGGTGGAGACCTTTTAGATCCAGAGCTTGACTGATATTGGCCATTGATGAGCTCTGTTGTTCAAATGACTACTGGCACTTGGTCTGGGTACCAAACGACTGCGTAGGTGCATAGAAAACTAGGAATTGTCGTTCTCATATATGGTGCCAAACTGTTGTGGTATAACATTGGGATGAGTAATCAACAGTCAATATTGTTCTATCCACCTCGGTGCTGGACCTCGGCGATAACATGGCGACCTGCGCAGCAAAGAACTAATATTATCGGCCGGGGTGAGGCCGCTCAAAACTCATTCGGTGTGCGAATCAGATAAGGCGAATATAGGATGAAAATAAAAGAGCTCTTAGAATGGATGATGTATATTGAGCGTAGTTTTGCATAATAGGGGAGCGACCTTTATATAGTTGAAGATTGGAGATCCGTGCTCGGATATTCAGGCGAGATTTTAGGATATCTATGTTTGGAAAATATATCATGGAGATCTAGGAGATATAATTGGAGAGGTTGCCATGTGGAGAAGATATCGTAATTATAGGCAAAGTAATGGAGGAGGAGTCTCACAGAGGTAGTTTCCTTGTAGAGGTAGAGTCCTCGAGGAGATGGACTCTGGCCAAGGGGAGGTGCGATGGAGGACTCTAAGATAGGCGGAGTCCTTGTGGACACGAAGTCCTCTTGGAGCCGGTCTCTAGTCTGGCAATGTGAATAACCTCGCCCAATGACGAGCTGGAGAATGGCTTGTATGCATAGGCGAAATGATCCGTTGGCGATTAAGCGATAGACATCTAGGCGAAAGGTGACCGGGGCTATATTGGAGTTCTGACGACGTGGTCATCCGGACGACGTGGTCGACTTAGAATATAATTAGGCCGATATTTTATCCTACATCACATATCATGTTAGGATCATCTCATCAACCTTTCCAAAAAAAATTTTGTCTCTACACAACCTATATTTTTTATTATAGTACAGTATATTGACCGTCAATATCATGACAAGACAATTACGCCTATCATCAGACTGAGTTTGACCCCAAAACAGGAATCCAGTTCGTCGGAAGGCCAAACAACAATTATTGCTGTGACAATAAGCTAAACACGGACAATTTAGGCTTCATAAAAAATAGTCATGCAACAAAACGCTCCAGAAATAATCCTGCTTCAAACCAAGTAAACAAGAGAGAATTAACACAGTAAAAGCT
>BRYF01000001.1:13980000-13985000 GCA_030159135.1 Actinidia polygama | reverse complement strand
AAACCGGGCTTCCGTCAGGAGACCTTGGTCGAGCTTCGGGCCTTTTTACAGCCCTAGCCGTTGCCCATACCCCTCCCAACCCTCAAGTGGGCCACTCCTATCCCATGCTTCTATTCTTTATTTTTTGTTTTAGTTTTTTTTTAAAAAAAAAATCAATAATTTTTTTAAAATATTGTTAAATTTCTCTCACCAAAAAAAACTGAAAAAACTATAAATTTTTGGTCAAAATTTAAAAAAAAATCACTAAAAACGAAATTTTTTGAAAACCACACTTATATTGAAAAATAAAAAGAAAGAACAAAAACATTATACTCACTATTGTTTATAATTTTCATATTCCCTCGTGCATATGGACGTTATTATGGTAGTTTTTGCTTCCATATATTCAACATATGATACAATCGTAGAATTATACGTGATGCATGTACAATATACGTAATTACTCTTAGTGAAAATAAAAGTAACAAAAAAATTACATATGCATTTCCAAAATGGTAAAGGTATATATATATATTCTTGAAGACGTAATCAATGTTAAAATGGTTTCCTTTATATATATTAGATTATAGACTAATTAAAAAAGAAAAATAATTTCTACACTCCAAAAAGTAATTTCTACACTCTAAAATAGAAGTATAGAAATAAATTTCCTTAAAAAATTGTCTTATATACGTCGACTATGGTATGCATGCGTACATGTTACAAATCCTGAACCCGTGTTCTTATTTAGCAAATATGGTGATTAGAATTTAGCTAAAGATAATTGAGATTTTTTACTGTGCCAAACGGGTCTTAAGCTGGTTCATAAGTTCTCTTCATTGGTCTAAATACATAGGGCTTGTTTGTTAACGGTTTGATTTTTTTTTCTTTTTCTGTTTAATTTTTATTTTTAAAAATAAACATAAATAAATAAAAACAAGACTAAACAACTTTCATTATTTTTGAAAATAGTAAAAACAAGAAAAAGTTATTTTTGTTTTGTTTACAAAAAATTTTCATTCAAAATTTTTTTATCAAAATTTTTTCAACTACCTCTACCTCCAACCCACCACCTCCAACCACCACCGCCGCCGCCACCATAAACCACCACCTTCACACCTCCTTCCACCGCCGCCTCCACCCGCCACTTCCACCTCCTCCAACCACCACCACCACCACCGCCACGTCCAACCACCACCGCCGCCACCACTACCGCCTCCACCTTTTTTTAAATTGTTTTAAAAAAAGTAAACACAAACATATTTTTATTTTTAAATAGTTTAAAAATAGATGAACACAAACATATTTTTAGTTTTTGTTTTATAAAAAATTAAACAAAACAAAATAAAAATTAAACAAACACAAAAAATAAAAAAATAAAAAAGTTATCAAATATTCCCATAGAGTTCATAATTTTAAATGAAACTCGTTTTATTTTAAAGAGTAGTGATATGGGTACCTCAATATTGCACTACAAATACACACATGGGTGAGGTGGAACATTTGGATTGGCTGGGTGTGGGGGTCCACCCAGTCATGTCAGTTAATTTAAATACTCCACCTTACTCAAGTGTGCATTTGGGGTGCGATATTAGAGTACTCATAGCATTTTTCTATTTTAAATGGGACTAGAATGAGTAAGAGTGAATCTCATTTTAAATGGTAAGCCTTCTGTATTTGAAGGAATAAAAATAGCTGATTAACATAATTGCACTCGGTTCCAGGCGTTTCTTAAATTCCTCAAACTGGTCTCTCTCTCTCTCTCTCTCTCTCTCTCTCTAGGGTTGTGGTCCTAATGACAGTATGGGTACCCTTCACAGGTCTTTATGATGCCCCCTCCTTTTACCAACTTTTGTGGCACACGCATGACCCCACAATATGCATTTACTTGTGGACCCTAATTTGAAAATGTTACTCATAGTGTTTTGAATCTTTATATTAGAAATAATTAGTTCCGCAACTTATAGTAGATTTCGTTTTTTTGCAGACGTAGACACTGTCGAACCACATAGTTTTTTTTGTTCTCTTATGTGCTTGACTGCTTTTGTTATGTTTCTTTTATTGTTTTTCGTAAATTGACCAATCTTAATATCTTGTTATTGCATAACGCACAACTGATGTTCTATATATAAAAATTAGGGATTGCCCAAATCACTAGAAGCTTCGGAAAAAAAAGAAGAAAATTATAGTTTTCAACTGATTAGTTACGATGTTATTAATCTATATATATGTATTTTTGTGTGTGTGTGATAACTCGGAATTCGGTCAATTTTATCGACTAATCCGTAAGATCAATTCATTGTTCACAAGTATTGAGTCCATTTAAAAATGAGAAAATCTCATATGAACTGATACAATACATAAACTAATAGCACGCTACAGAAAGTTTAACTTCAAATCAAAGACCTTATGAAACCCATGATGGCTAGGTAACTAACTACTAACATGCCACCCTGCCAAACACTGGAGTGTTACAGTGTTATTAATATGCAAGTTTGTATTAAGCTGTTTTCAGAAAAAATGCTATACAAAAGTACCATTAATCAGTGTCGTGTACAGTGTACCTTAAAGGTTCATAAATGTTTTCCCCTTGTTATTGCCCTTTTTGATGTTCTCAATCACATGTATAATAAATAAGCATTCCTACTTTAACTTAATTTAGCACCCCACATTTCTGTACTCAACAGAAACATTGTCCTATGTGTTATTGTATTTTGGCTTGCTACTTCCAGCAAAAAGCAAAAACATATATATATATATATATATATATATATATATATATATATATATATATATATATATATATATATATGGGTCGGATTCGGAGACACAAGTTTTGATACAATTTTAGACATTCCATCATACCCCTTAAAATCAGCCCTATCAATGACTGAGATTACAATGTAGTAAAATTTCAGAGTTATTAAAACGACATAGTTTTAATAAAGTTCAGGAACACTTTAGAAAAATTTACTTCATGGTAATCTCGGCCATTGATTTCAAGTGGTAGGACGTAGTGTCTAAAATTGTGTCTCCGGATCCGTCCCCATATATATATATATATATATATATATATATATATATATATATATATATATATATATATATATATATATATATATATATATATATATATATATATATATATATATATATATATATATAAGACGAGACTTTAAATCAAAAGAATTATTACAGGGCAATGAAAAAAAAGAAAAAATGATAACTATCCGGTTTATTGGACCGATTAATTCAAAAATTAATTGTAATATTTAGGATAAAGCACTTTATGGACTGATCCAATACAAGAATGAATAAGAATTAATAGCGCACAAGGGGAAGTCGAACCCACAAACCAAAGTCTTCACGAGGTTTCTGGTGGCCAAGTGACTACCACTCATGTCAATCTCGAGATTAGAGCCATGAAATTAAAATGTCACCATATTTCATGCTTCTAAGAATTTCTTCAAAAGGCTAAAGAAAATATAAAAAAATAGAAAAGAAATAAAATTACTTGCCCCCAGGGCGTAGCTCAGTTGGTTCACAGGTGGTAGATTGCACCCAAGAGCGCAGGTTCGAGTCATGGCAGCCGCAGTGTGGGAGTTTCACTCACGAAATATTGGGTGGGCTCCTTGTGGGCACTATGCACTGGGCCTCCCATCTATTGGGCCGCTGAGTACCTGATTTACCTGTCATGCCAGTCCCGTGGGGCAGGGCGGTATGGCCCGGCTAAGGTGTCCGGAACAACACCTTTTGCACCCAAGAAATAAAATTACTTATACATATGCATGCCCTAATTTTTAAAATAACTAAACAACAAATTCATGGCCTCCATTATGAGAGATTATTTGGTACTTTTAAATTATTGCTCTACATCATTTAATGAATGATACTTGTGCATATGTTGGCCACTATCCAAATAAAAAAGCAGTAGATTTTACTATTTAGACCAATCACTTCAACATTAGAGCCGCACTACGACTTACTCTAACATCACCAAATAATTTCTCATCCGTTACAAACACCTTGGCATCATGCATGCATGGAAACACCACACATGCAGTTAAAGAACACAGTGATAGTAATTACATTTATATATAATAGAGTGCATTAATCAATTCTCAGTCCAATTGTTTAATATTCATTGAGAAATCATCAAAATAACCAACTTCCTAAGATTTCCCACCAAATTCTTCTGTTGAACTCACCTAATTAACCTACCCATTTACCTCCCCCACCCCACCCCACGCCACGCCACGCCACGCTCCCTCTCTCTCTCTAGGGCAGACATACATAAAAGTAGCATAAAAGTAGCACAGTTACAGTCTCAGAATTTCGACCCGGTAAAATAAATATCACATAATAAAGTGAATTTGAACTATTAATTTTAAATTTTAAGAATTTTTCTATATTCAAATTCTGGATAGTAGCGTTTTTTGACGTAAAAAGCTGAGGTAGAAAAAAAGAGGAAATTAATTAAGATGGCATGGCAGTCTAACTACCATTGTCATATGTTCCTTTGGAGTCACAGGACCGAGGCTCCTTTTGGTAATATTTAAAAGTCAAGTTTTTTTTAAGTTTATTATCAAAAAAATTAAAAAAATAGTTTTTTTGCTTTTCTGGCTTTATTTTAAATAAAAATAAGCAAAACAACAAAAATAAAAAAATAAAAAAAATAACTCTGACTGACTTTTTTACTTATTTTAAGCAAAAAAACTAATCAAAAAACTTAAATAAGTTGGTTCCAAAAAGAGCCCAAGGAGAACTCTGCTTTTTGTGATGGTGGGTTTTGCCATTTCTAAAGCTATGAAAGCTATAGACTATAGTACTACTGCTTTTAAACGAGTAATCTTTTGGACTTGTGTCACCACATTCCTCTATTTCTATGGGTCTATAATGATATTGTATTCATGTACTGAATTGTAAAAGATAATTTTATCAATATTCTCTCGTGGACGGAAGATAATACTGTTGAACTGACCAACTAAACCTCTCGTCTATTCTCTCTCTCTATTTTTCTA
>BRYF01000001.1:13972500-13977500 GCA_030159135.1 Actinidia polygama | reverse complement strand
TGATAACCCATGACTTGTGTAAAACCTAGGTATGTTCCTAGTAGTGGTATTAGTAGTCCAGGAGTTGTGGTGGGTTAACGCCCGTGGCGGTGGTGGCGGAGCTAAGGCCGAGCCGAGGCGGTAGTAGGGATGGGGGTTGGAGAAGCAGCCTCCGTGGAGGGCAGCGGAGCGCTTGGCATGCTGGCGCTCGCGCTTGTGGGCGTTCTGGTGGCCGCCGAGGGCCTGGGAGGTGGGGAAATTGCGGCAGCAGTAGTGACACTCGAACCTCCGGCCACCGCCGCTTCCGGGGTCAGTGGAGTCGGAGTCCTTGGCTTCGGTCGCAGGACATGTGTCCATCTCGGCCAAGAGGGAGTCTGCAGCGGCAGCGACAAGGGCGGCGGTGGTGGTGGCGCCTTTGAATTCGATGCCAAAGAGGCGGATACCGGAGGGCTTTTCTTTTGCCGGGGAGGGGCGGATGAAGGGAAGCTGGGAGAAGGATTGGACGTTCATGAAATCGTGAGTCTCTCTCTCTGGTTTTTCCATGAGGGAGGGGGGTTTGAGCCTTGAGGTGGAGAGAGAGAGAGAGAGAGAGGAGAAGGTGGTGGGGCATATAAAGGAGACGGTGTTATACATGGACAATTTGGGGAACTGACCTGCCTTGGATTGAGGCCTGACAAGTCCTCAAAATTTTGGAGGATTTGTTTTTAACAAATAATTCTTAATTTCATGGAAAATGCTGTTTTTAGAGAAAAAAATATCACTGTCACATTGTGTGGCAATGAAATTTTAGTAAATAAATGTTATTTTTTGACCGGTGTTTGATTTGGTCGTAAAAGGGACATATTCAGTCACAACATTCAATATAAATATTTGTAATTCTATATTAATTTTTATTTGTATGTCATTATTTTTCTTTTATCCCGTAATACCGTGAATACATTTCAAATGAGTGATATGAGAGTGTATTTTTTAAAGTAAGAGCCGCAATTTAGAGTTTTTATTTAAAAATGAAGAAGAATATTCCACAAAAAAGTATATCCAAAATGATGTGATAATGATATTTTTAAAAATATATGTAAACCACGATAGATCTGTTTTCACAATTCTAGTGAGCGGGTCGCATGAAATTTATCTTTGACTATTATTAAGATAGATAAAAAATTGTTTTAAGAAACTTAGAAGAAAAATTGTTTTAAAGAAGACATGAAAGAAAATTGTGGTTAAATGTGTTGAATGAAAAAACTAAATTAATCTGATACAATTTAAATTAATTTGAAAAATTAAATTAATCTGGGTATATTGAAAGGAGCAGTATAAAATGTCTAATTGATTGTTAAAAAGGCCGTGGATATAGACAATCTGAATTTATTAGAGCATCGATCTCCAACCCAAGTCTCAATAATTGCTTGATATATATAGAATATTTAAAAATGTTATTTTTTGTCATGTACACTATAAATATGACTTAGTCAGCATTAATAATTGTATATAGGAGATATCCCATAAGTATTTCAAAATATATGATCCTTATTTAATTAACCCATTTAATAAGGACTATGTTTAGAGAGTTTCACTATTCTTTAGTTTTTATTTTTATATATATTTTTTTATAAAAAAAAAAAACTCAATCAATCTCCCAATCTTTCTCCAAAATTTAAAATGGTATTTTTTTTTAATTTTTTATTAAATATATTCAATATGGGTATCATTTTAAAATTTTCATTAATTTCATTTTAATAACATTAAATTTATAAAAAATTAGATTTGTAATTGGAAAGTTATAAATGTTTTAACCAAAAAAAAAATAGCAAAAAGTGAATATGGGAAAAATTGTAATTAGAATTGGGAGGTGTCTTAAGATAATATTACGCTGGAAAGCGTAATATTTAGGATATTAATTTTTACACACTACTTTTCTCCAATCGTAATTCTATATTTGTCCTTATTAGGTAAGATTACCTAAATGCCCTTGCATTTATATTTTTGAAATTACTTTCGCACAAATGCTATAATTATAGAAAATGACATTTAGATAAATTCACTTACTATGGAGTGCGATTGGGAAAAAAAAGAGTGTAAAAATCATCCTCCAAAATTTGTTCTCGCCTAATTTACTATTATTAGTACAACTACTACTATTGATATTAATTTTGTTGCTGACTAATATATAAACATCTTCTGTTGATATATTAATTCATTCAAGTAATATGTCCATACGTTGGACAATTCTACAGTTCTATTCTGTCCTTCACAATCTTCTGAAAAGCGCAAATATTGACAGAAGAGAAGAGTATTGAGAAATTATATGATCATAATTACCACATTTATGACTGACTAACAAATCTCACGAACTTTGTGTTTAAACAAGAAAGATATCCAATAAACTGGTTAGTATTAAATTAAAAATCTCAAATAGTCCTCACAATCTTCCATTTTAGTTCTGTATGATCAAATGCCGCTATTTTAATTCTATATTTTGATTTTCTCGTCTAATCAGTCTAATTGGTAACAACAATTATGCTTTTGGAAGGAATTTCATACTTTCCCGACATGTAACATCATTTGAGGGATAAAATTATTATTTTTTTTCCATTTTCACCCAGTTTGCATCGTAAATCGTCAGAATTCCATTGTAATTTGCCAAATCCCAATGTGAATTGCCATCAAATGTGATCACATGTTGGGCATGTACTTCAAATCCACCAAAAAACCTAACTTCCATTAATAGATGAGGCGAAAAAATCAAAATACAAGGTAAAAACTTAATATTTAAAAATCTAATGACCAAAATCGAAGTCGATGCAAACTATAATAACCATTTTTGCAATTTACCCTAGGAAATTTGATCACTTTAGATGATGTTTCAAGGGATACTCCCTCCTCGTACCATATTGAATTACTATTACTCTATTTTGGACTATTTTGGACTATCCCGAAATTTATATTCAAGTTAAGAAGTCAGTTAAAAAGAAATAATTTTTTTATTTTATCATTTTATATATACTATTTAAATAACATTTCAATGAAAATAAAAAATTCAAATACTATGATTGTAGAGATAAAATTAAAAAGTTAATAAAAATTAAATAGAATAATTATGTTTTCTTAAAAACTTGAATTACCCAATAAAAAAAGCTTTAATACGAGACGGAGTAGTTGGTAGATATAATTGCGTCTTGCTAACTATCAACCAATGAGTAGTGTTTAAGAGCACAAATGACAAAAAATATTTATGACTTAATACATATTTCACACTTTTTAATATATTTTTTCTTTCTAAAAACTCGATATATACGTTTGTGTCACCACACACGTGCCACTTGTTATATTCCATGTCTGTTCAGTGCATAATTTGCATGGGAGTGCACGTGATTGTGTCTGTAAAACATAGAAGACGACTAATTAGAAGTAGTAAGTTCAAAGAGTGAGAAAGAAATGACCAATCTTGGTGGTCTCTCTATCTCTCTCTCTCTCTCTCTCTCTCTCTTGAGGAGCAGGAACGTACAAGTAGTTGATGTTGGTTCTTTATAGCTGTTGGCAGTTCTCTCTCTCTCTCTCTCTCTCTCTCTCTGCAGGCTTCGTGCAATGATAGTGGTCCTGAAAACGGTAACCCACCCAGTTTCCATGAATGAATGACCGGACTAAATTAAATTAAATAAGAGTAAAAAAAAAATTTTAAAGAAAATGATTCAGTTGAATGATCACTTCCAACCAAACACCGGTTAAAACAACATTTATTTATTAAAATATTATTACATCATGATGTCCTATCGTAATTGCACTGGCAAAATATATAGAAAATAAAAATATATAATTATTTTTAAAAAAAAATATCAATTTTTTTATCGGAAAAGTGCCATCGGATAAAGAGATTTTTAAAAAAAATGATGAATTCATGAGGTCGTTCATACGAAAATGCTAGTGTGTCGGTTCTCTAAGCGATTGAAAATAATTATATACACCAACTTAATAAATAAGTAAAATAGAACTTTTATTTAAATTGATTTAAATAGTCAATTCCGCGGCTTCAAAGTGGTTGCCGATAATCAAGGTAATCACAATTTGAAAGTACATAAGGGCTTGTTTATATGTTGACTTGATGAGAATTTGGTTTCTAAATTGACAACAAAAGGACTATACAACTTGTTTCTTGTCTTCATAATTTATGGGATGAGGATTGAAAATATAGAGAAATAGGAAACTTATATATGCTACCTACTAATGGACCAATATCTTTCTTCTTCCTAATTAAAATGAGTAATTCAGATCAGGAATTCAAGCAGTGATTTGTTTTCCATCATTTATTTATTTTCAGAAGTAATCTTTTATGAGGGTCAAGTGACTCACATTTATTAGACTCTTTCTCTATATTGTGATGTAAATAAAAAAAAAGATTTAGTACTTAATTAAAAACCAATTAAATTTTAAAAATTATTTTAAATATCTTACAATCTATAGTATAGTTTAAAATTTAAAAATAAATAAATGTTTTTTTAAAAAAAAATACTACAAAACTCCGTGCAGAGTTCACATTTAATTATGTTACTATCTTGTCATATAAAAAAGGGCAAACGTTAACGAGTGCCCATAAGCATTATTTAAATATTTTTAAAATACATCTATAAAGTTCAGTAGATAATAAATGTACATTTATTTTTTCCATTCTTATTTAACGTCACAAAGGGCACTCGTTAAAAAAACCGGAAAAAAATGGTGATAGATCTGATTTACTACCTTTATATTTGTGGAGGTCACAAACGATCCTTTCTTCTTTCACTACTTCGAAGGACCACTTTGTTTACCTTTGATTTGCTCAAAGCCTTTTTCTTTCCATTTAATGCCCTGAGAGAGAGAGAGACTGAGAGAGAGAGAGTTTTAAGGGGGTGATAATGAGTTTGTTAGAAAAGGTTATGTGACTCTTCTGAGCATGTTTGGATTTGCATGATTATTACCCTGAAATAGAAATTTAATGATGGGTGGCGTTAATTATACCCTCATAGTTTAACATGCCTATTACCTCT
>BRYF01000001.1:13885000-13890000 GCA_030159135.1 Actinidia polygama | reverse complement strand
TAACGTTCATATCACTTTTTTTTTAGCTGTTGAGTCCATAAAGTAAGGTCCTTAAAGAAGGTGGGCCTTTTGTGAAGAATCAAACTTCATATAACATTTTTACAATTAAAATTTCCTATAAAAAGGACACTAAGCAATGTCTAAATATCTTTTCTTTGACAATACAAAATAATATAATAATAATAATAATAATAATAATAAATGCACTCTCCCTTTTCGTAGTAAATTTTTTATAAAACGAAAAAACTAAACTCTCAAAAGAAGGGGAAAAAAACTCTTTTACAGTATCTTAGAAGTTCTTTTTCTTGCTAGTTGTTGACTGTGCTTGGCATTTGGCAGGAAATTATTATTTTATTTACCTTTTTTGGAAAAAATATATTTTTTCAAATAAAAAATTAAAAAATGGCGCTTGAAAAAAATAATATTTATCACTAGTTGGTTGTACTATAAAGTATGAAGTAGAAGGGGCTTTCAAGGGAGGCAATGTGTCTCCATCTTTCCTATCTGTAATTATGGCCTTTTCTGGTGGTTTGGTACAAAACTTACCAACATCTAGTGCATATTGGGTCACAAATAAGTCAGGCACAAACTTGCCCATTTGGTAATTCTTTTATTAATTTGTGTCTTTTTTATTTTTTAAAATAAAAAAAAATGAGAAAAACAAAATGGTTTGGTTAATTTGTTTTTTTAAGGCTATGTTTGGAACTTGTGGAAAGAAAAAGGAAATAAGGGAAGGCAATATTATGAGAGAAATGCTAAAGAAAGCTGATTATTTTCTTTTATTTGGTTTTGCAAAGAAAATAATTTTATTTGTTTGGTTTTAGAAGAAAGAGGAAAAAAGAAAATAATAAAACGATTTAACTGAACAAAGAGAAAAGAAAAAGGAGAGAAAGATGGGAGAATGGTGAAAGAAAATTTGACTTGTTTTTCCTCCCAAAACTAAAAACCAAATAATGGGTTGAGAAAAATTATGATTTTCTAATATTATCAATTTATTTCTCTAAGTTCCAAACACAGCCTTAAGTTGCGCTTTTTTGCACTTTGTTTTAGTGTTGTCTGAAAAAGAAAAGATGTTTTTTTTTACTCTTTAAAATACCAATTGACCCAGATTGATATGTATAAAATTCAAATGTAATTTCTCAACATAATTACACACACACACACACACACACACACATATATATATATAATTTTATTTGCATCCTTCATTTTCATAATAAACCATCAACTGATTTTGACAGCCCTCATTTTCAAAACCCTAGCATTCAATTCCTCAGGCTCAGAGTCAAGAAGCCAATTTCCATTAAATCAACGTTTGAGATTGTATGCCCCGTTAACAACAATGATAGGACATGATACACCCTCTCACAAATACAGTGTGGTCCACCCTAATTAGAATTTTAACTTAGGATTTTAATTTTTAAAATCCTACTTAGGGTGGACCACACTGTATTTATGAGAATGTGTATCTGAATATGTATATTTTTTGATATTTACCTATCATTTTTGCCCGTTAAACCTCAACATTTCTACACTTGATTGACGGCCATGAAGCTATTTAGGTGATGGGATCTAACGGATGGTTGGTGTGGGGATCTTAAATGGATCCCACTGTTCCCCATATACATGTGCGCTTTCAAGAAAAGAGATTGCAGAGATATATTAATTTGGAAACATTACTAAAAAAAAAAAAAAAAAACTAAGTCAAACGGGTCTAAGATAAATATCATAAAATGAACTCCGCTAAGAACCGATAGAGTTGAATTCTTGGGCGTTATAATAACTTTTGTGCCACAACTTTTGTCATTCTTTTTATCTCAAAAATTGTAAAGCCGTATCTATTTTTTACTTTAAAAAGGCTAAAAGCAACCGATTATTAAGAAAGTACGTTTAGATATTTTTCAAATTTTACTTTGATTTATCAATTTCTAGCCAAATATAACACACCGATGTATGGGCTATGTTCCAAAATTATACCTTGTTGGCTGAAGAACTTGTTACTGCATATGCTTGCAAATTTATGTGTTGAATTTTTCTTAATATTCACTTTGATGTATTATTTATGATGTTGAACATGCCTCTTATCAATTGCCAAAAAAAAATATTGTAATAACACAAGCAGATGGAGTAAAATTAGAAGGAAAAAAATTGTTCATAACAAGTGGGTGGATAAAATTGGGCTTAGTATAATTGTGTCCATTCATCTAATATCTGGTTGGGTGAACATTATCTCCATTGTTCTACTAGAATTTTCAATTCTTATTTTTCGAAATTTAACTTAAATATTGGAAGAGCGTTGGCCGGCACCACCCTGATACCCAAGGGATAGCAAATTGTCTGTTAAGGATATATGAGACAAAATCATTAATCAATCTTTATCTGATGATCTGAAAACGTTTATAATGGGCTTGTTGATTATTGAAATAGAAGGTTAAGAGATCACTCATTTAAACATCCCTCCAAAATAAAGTTATAGTATATAAAGAACTAGTATAAATCTACGTATGGATGATTATTTACCCCCAAAAGCATGGGATAATTTTACAGGATGTAGGGGTGGACCAAGTGCAATTCAAGGATTCACATTTACTTTTTACTATTGGCTTTTGCTCTGAGGTCCTACAATTATTAAGAGATGGCCCCTTAAAGCTTTTACTATATTCATCAAGGCCCCAATATTGTCCATAATTCGGTCGCCCTAAGCATGATTGGTGTTATGTTTGTGTCTCGAATATGGTTTAAAACCATTTCATGAAATAATTAATTTAGTCGACCTTTGGAGTTAGCAGAAATTAATGCTAGGGCGTGCTCGCTCCCATCGCTCAGAAAAGTGGTCGGAAGCACCACTAGTCTACCAGCGTCTCTTGTGGAGTGGTCATGCAATTAGGGTTTTTCTAGTTACCGGTACAACTTAATTTGATTCAATGTTATAGAAACAATAACTCTAGGGGCACTATTGTGTTGGCATAACCACGTTAATTCAGAATCGGCTCTCAGTCGTTTTACGTTGAATGTGACGTTGTCAACACAACATGGTGTTGTTTACTCCGTCAATGTTGTCTTCTTGCTACATAAAAATAAATAAATATATAATGCCTGCAACTCACATTACAAAAGAAGAAGAAGAAGAAGAAGAAGACATTACAACTAGTTTTGTTCACATTAATGGAGTTTACGAGAGGATAGAAAATGTAAAAGTCTAATCTTTCGCATCATATTCACAAAGTAATTGCCCTCGAGTTCAAACTCAAGTCTAAATCTTAGTTAATACCAAAAAAAATGAAAAGAAATATGAAAAAGAAAAAAGAAAAAGAAAAAAGAAATTCTCAACCTCCTGCAATTATTATTATTATTATTGGTCATGACCTCTTGTAGTTGTAACCATCTATCTGGGCTATCAGACCGACTATTACAAGGCTGGACCGGAAAAGTTACCCAGTTTAGATCACTTCGCAAGCCCGACCCATTTTATTGGGCTATCTATACAAGTATTGGGCTTAGACCTATAAGATACTGAAAAGAATACAAGCCAAATAGCCCATACATCATTGTCAAGGAATGAGTTGGGCTTAAGGCCCAAATGGATCCTATCCGTTTCTATGGCCCGTTACAATACTTTATTGGGCCACCACTCACATCAAATCAACTAAATCATTTAAATAATTTAATATATTCATTTTGTTACGTATATATGTTGTACTAGAGTCTTATAGTACATTATACCCGTAGAAAAAATTAAAATTAATTAAATTTATAATTAAATATCAGTTAATGTTCCTTCCATATTACATATATACATGAATTCAAATCTCACCATTCTAAAAAACTTAAATAGATTTATTTTATATATTTTTTTTATAAATGTTATAAGTATTTTTTTAATGAAAAAACGTTGGAAGAGAAGATTATAATTCTTTTCTCCAAATAAAATTGGAAAGTTAGAATAAAATCGGGTGGGGCCCACTTAGATAGTTCGATATGAAGGGTCATGATCTCAATGAAAAACTTTCCATAAAGGCCCAGTCCTTTCAGATCTACAATTGTGGAAGGCTGCTATATTTTTCTTATTCAAGGGAATAATCTCAATTATGACTATGTTTGGGGTAAATTTTTTTGTTTTTTTTTTAGTTATTTTTTGTTTTTGATCAAAATTTTATGTTTTTTTTTTATGAGAGAAGTCCAAAAATATAAAAAAATTATCTAATTTAGAAAAAAATCACTTTTACAAATTCAATAAAAAAATTTACATTTCCGAGCTCATCTCGCCAAGAGAACTCAAAAAAATTATAAATATGAACTATAAGAATATTTTAATAGACATTATGGAAGACGTTATCATGTGTCCTTTTCAATGGTTTTATCAATTTTAAAGTTGTCACTTCAACTAGGACTCATTAGTTAGGGAAAGAGGCACTAGGCAGTGAATATTGACTATATTATATCATTTTATTTTCCTTATTATGGGGACTGATAATTAGGAAGAAGAAAAATGAAGAAGAAAAATAATTCACTGTATACATATTAATTCATGATGGGTTTTATTTAAGGTTTTTAACCGTACACATTAATTCATGATGGGTTTATTTAGGTTTTTAATTGTATACATATTAATTCATGAAGCATTTGATTTAGAGTTCGATTTTTACTCACGTGTTATTAAGTTTTGGGTATAAGTTCGACTTTTTATTTGTATGCTATTAGTTTTCTATGTTGAGTCAGTCTATATAAGAAGTTTAGCACCGATTTTAAATTTGCTCTATATTTGTGGAGAGTAAGGTTAGTTCCCCAAATTAATTAGTCAAGCAGTCCGGATACCATATTATATAAAAACGTTTGTTTATTAAAATTCCTCTTTTATACTTTATTAAGTAAAAATTACAAAACAAGTCTACCTTTTGATGGAGGGTATTGGAGAGTGTGTTTTTTTTTTGTAGTAATTTTTAACAAATTTGATTTATGTTACAAAAATTTTAAGCCAATTTTTTTTTATCACATCGAAT
>BRYF01000001.1:13787500-13790000 GCA_030159135.1 Actinidia polygama | reverse complement strand
TGTAAGAGTTTTCTTTTTGAGAAAAGCTGGAGAGGTTGAAATCATTGATTTAAAAAAAATCATAAATTGGATTATTGCTTTTGAGAAAAGCTAAAAAAATTTGAAAAATTGTTGGATAATTGTTTTTGAGAAAGGTCGGAAATTTGAGAACTTGTTGATTTGAGAAATCATAGATTGAAAATCAAAAGTATATTTTGATATGGATGAAAACATATTTTATTGCATCATGTTTTCATTATATGATTATGTATCATGGTTTTGGCTTGAAACTTCAAGGCCATTGTTAAATCTTTTCAAGGTAACTCACCTTTACTATAAAATGAATTTCAGGTACCGAGGGTTACCCTGAATCGTGAGGCATGATGATGCCAGTTAAATATTTCATTTAATAAACATGTTGACATGTAATTTGGAAATTGTAATATTATTTTGACTTTGTGAGGATATTGTCTTTGGAATATTATTTGTTTTGTATTTAATAGCTCATGGAGAGCTTGGTTCTACTTGAGAGATAGATGTGTTGTACTCTGATGAAATGACAAGTATATTTGTCATATTATTATTCCGCAATTGAGTTGTTTGCTTACGTGGCCGGGTCTTGGTTTTACCGGGGCGTGACACTTCATATGGGCTTGGGCTTCCATTTGGGCTGAACTTTCTCTTGGGCTAGGCTTCAATCATTTGGCTGTTGGGCTTGGGCCCTTCTTGGGCTTGACTCCATATTGGGTTGGATCCCAACAATCTCCCCCTCCAGTCCATTGGAGGGTAATATGATGTCTTCAAGTTGTCCATCTCTGACAACTTCTGATCCAGCTCCCCCGTAAGATCTTCAAGACAGTATCTGAGATACTTTGCCCCTAATCAACGGGAAATTCCACTTCCGCCGAAGTGAGTGCACTTCCAAACTGAAGTGTATGCACCTTCTCACCAAGGTGCCCTCCACCCCCTCACTGAGGTGTCCTGCACCGCCCACAGGGGTGCGCTGCAAAGTACGTCACTTTTGTGGGTCGTCGTGGCTCTATCTCTCCTCCCTTGTGCACATAATTGGAGAGATCACCGCTACTGATCAAATCGAGAGTGAAAGAGACTTATTTCGGCGGCGGCACGCTTGTCGCTGTACAACTCTTCTTTGTCTCCTTCCTCTGAGGTTATCTATGGATATCCTGCACTAGTTGCACCACTCGTGTCTGGCCAGACTTCTGCACGTATCCCAAAGCATATCCCTGCGCTCCTGTACAACTCTAGATCCTCCAAGTACCTCTGCACTTGCTTTGCATGCATCTGTGCAACGGTTTCTTCCCTTGTCCATTCTTCTCGCTAATACTACTGGACTCATGTCGGACAGTAGCTCCTCCTGTCTAGACATTCCTCTCCAATCGGTATAGCCTTTCAGTCTTCCTTCCCTACAACATATCCTTGTTTCCCTTAGAAACTCTGAGTATTCCTCCACCATCTTCAAAGCTGCATCCCTTCTAATATTGCATCCCAATAGTAATCAAATTTTTTGTGGACTTAGAACATGCCTTACCTCGGTCACCTTCACGGATCTCCCGTTTGCCATTCGGAACCGGACTGTACCTTTGCCAATAACTTTGTTTGTTCTTCATCCGTACAAGTCCTTCGCATGCTGCATATGTAGAGAACACCTCTTTGTCTCTGCACAAGTGGTAAGCATTTCCTGAAACCAAAATCCAATTTGATTTTCCATCTACCGATGCTGCTAGGAGAACATTGTTCTTATCCACAGCCATCACTACTGTTGTTGCTGCCTCTGAAGACTGATCTTGTGCTTTATACCTTGGACAATTCATCTTGCCCCTCATGGTCATAATAAAAGCATGTAAAAGTGCGATCTTTGGATTATGACCTCAGTCGTCCTCTACCAATACCTCTTCCTTGACCTCTTTCTTGACCTCGAGCTCTTTCCTGGAACTCACACTTATGTTCCACCACTGTAGTCCCTCTCTGAAACTTCAACACAAGCCTCCTCTTCTATAAGGCTTTGTTCCGAAATGTCTTCACCTGGTACATCTACTCCAACTTGGTCCACAACCCATGAGCACTCATCTCATTGTGCTACATGATGGAGCATCCCATGTCCAATGCATTGTCTGATCTGCAGCACTCGTCTCATTGTGCTACATGATGGAACACCCCGTGTCCAATGCATTGTCTGGTCTGCCCAATCGTCTTTTTCCTCCATCCTTGGTTTTCATAGGGCGCGATTCATAGTTGAAAGCATGATTACAGCTCACAAACTATTCTCTACCATCTTACTTCTCTCATATGAAAGCAAAATGTCCGAAAACCAACCTCACGGATGAATCCGAAATGTCGAGAAAATTCAAAAAGGGCTAAACTATCAAAATCAGACACTTCTAGGATCAAAATTGATTAAATCAAAAATTTTAGGGACTAAAATATAAATTATAGCACCTTTGGGGATTAATGTGTAATTAATAGTAACTCTAGGGACCAATTTATAATTACCAAAACTATA
>BRYF01000001.1:13700000-13705000 GCA_030159135.1 Actinidia polygama | reverse complement strand
TCTTAATTTGACTTTTAAGAATCTCAAAAGGATCCAAATTTGACTGTTCAACAAAGGATGTAATTTCCTGACTGCTCTCATGATAGTGAGAAAAGTAATCATCCGCCTTGGAATTAATTTGGATAATTAGCTCCTTGCTATCAGTTTTGGACCACCATCTGACCCAAAAATTTCTATAAAGAGAATGAGCATTAATCAACTCATCCTTTTTTATTAAAATATCCCATTTCCAAATCCAAGGGATACTAAATTCAGTGAAGAACAAAACCATATTATAATTATATGGTAAATCCTTCAATCCTTTGATCTTGGGATGAAATTTCTCCCATCTATTAAAAGCTTCCTTAATATCAGAAGGAAGGATATCAATGTTTGGCCCATAAGTAAGCCACCAATCATAGAACCAAATAGGAAGGTCTCCGGATGTCATTATCCTTGTACATAATTTGAAAAACCAAGAATGCTTTATTTTCTGGTTTTGGTACATAAAAATTTCAAAGAATCCCTTGTAGTAATCCCAATAATTGAAATTCTGAGAGATTTTATCAATCATCATTGACTTTGAAGCTGAAAGATCCAAGCCCCAATGTCCTGGTTTAATGATTTTCTTGATAATACATTTACTATAGAAAATAGTACTTGTACTATCCTTGGGATCTTCCCTTGTATGGTGAATATCCATACTATCTGTTTGATTCAGAATATTCTCAAAATATATGCGAGGCTTCCCTGATTGAATCCTGCTCTGAAAAGGAGATAAATACTTGGCTCTTATTGCCCAAGGATTATCTAACAGATGATAGTCTTCTTGCTCAATATAGCAAATATGGATAGGATAATTCTTTGAGAAATATTCATCATTCTCATTCTTAGCCACAATATTAGCTAAGGTTTCCCTCTTATTGGGATTATTCTGAACATTCTCCCTTTGATTGGGATTTTCCCTATTATTAGGAGTCTTTCTCTTGCTGGAAGAAGAGGATGTACCAATATGTCCACCTCTTTTTGCAGATTGCTTTGGGGTAACCATTGTAAACCCCTCATTGTCAATTATTTGAGAGGAATATAATTTTCCTCTTGCAAAACCCTTATTTGGAGGGATATGTCCCTTTCCTTTGTCAGCCATCTGCACAGAAAAATCATGTTTAACCATGCAAAACATATAATTTAGCTAACTGATCTCTAAGACATTCAATTTTACATCTATCAAGGCACATTTTATCGAAACCTTGGATGTAAATAGGATCATCGAAGCTGTCAAAAGTAATATCTTTTGTACACCAATCAAGGAATTCTTTTTCAAGAGATTCAATTTCTCTTAAAATTTTATTAATCTGTTTTCTTTGGTTTTCATTAATCATAAGAAAACTTTATAGAAGCAATTTGCTTACTTTTGAGTTATATATAACTGTAAAGCTTCTCTTGTTAGACGATCTCTATCTAACAAATGAAATATTCTCCAAGCATTATCAGATAAAGGAACATTTTCCCTTTCTCTAATTCTTTTATCATAAAATTGAACAGCTCTATCTACTACTTCAATTCTTTTAATTCTTTTATTCATTTTTCTGATATTTTCAGAACTGATCATAAAACCATAAAATTTTTATTACTTATTAGTAATTCTTAAGGGAGTTGTAATATACAACTTTTCAATTTGACACTTCAAATTCTCAATCTCAATATTGTTGAGATAAACCTCAGTTTGCCAACTGAAGTAGAAATAACTTTCAAAATCAATTTCTGGAGTGAGAAGAAATTTCTGTCTCTTTTCCAGGATCTCAAGATCTTTAAGGAGAGAATTAATTTTTCTCAAATGCTTGTCACTAATCATTGTGACCCTTGAAGAAATTCCCTGGTAAGAAAATCAGGGAGAGAATTAGAGTCTCCTTTAATATATTCAATTTCAAAATCAAAGGAAGATAATTCAGCTTGCCATCTTGCAAAAATTTGCTTAGATGCAAGATTTTTAATATTTTTTTTCAAAATTTGTTTAACTGCAGAACAGTCAACTTTCAAGACAAAAGTTTGATTTAAAAGATCATCTTGAAATTTAGAAATACATTTAACAACAGAAAGCATTTCTTTCTTTATTGTTGAATAATTTAATTGAGCTGATTTCCACATACCTGAGGTAAATCTAATTAGCTCTTCTTTATTCGTATCAGGATTAATTTGTTTTAAAATTCCTCCATAACCAATATTGGAAGCATCAGTTTCAACAACCTTCTTCCAATTGGTTTTGGCAAGAGATAAGCAAGGAAGCTGTTTAACTTTTAATTTTATTTTTTGAACAGCGTTGCTATGCTCTTCAGTCCAAGGAGAAGGATCTTTCTTCAATCTAGAATACAAGATTGAAGCATCCTGAGCAAGATTAGGATAGTAGTCTGAAATATAATTCAAACTTCCTAAAAACCTTTGAAGTTGAGTTTTTTCTTTTATTTCATTAGGAAATTTTGAAGCAAATTCAATACTTCTATCAATAGGGATAATTTTCCCTTGATGAATATTATGTCCCAAAAATCTAACCTTAGTTTGAAATAACTTCATTTTTGGGGCTGATAGAACCAAACCATTTCTTTTGACAACATATTTGAAAATATTCAAATGTTTAAAATGTTGATCAATACTATTAGAATAGATTAAAACATCATCAATATAGACAATGGAGAAATCTGAATAAGGATTAAAAATCTCATTCATTATATTCTGAAATTCTGAAGGGGCATTTTTTAAACCAAAAGGCATAACATTCCATTCGAAATGCCCAAAGGGAACAACAAAAGCAGTTTTATATCTATCAGATTCATCAATTTGAATCTGCCAAAAACCTGATTTCAAATCAAATTTAGAAAAGATAGTTGCAGAACTTAATCTGTCCAATAAATCCTTTTTATTAGGAATTGGATATCTTATCCATTTTAAAACAGTATTAAGTAGCTTATAATTAATAACAAGCCTAGGAACCCCTCGTTCCTGTTCAGATGCTTTATTAACATAAAAAGCTGTACAGCTCCATGGAGAAGTACTTCTTCTTATTAATTGTTTTTCTAATAAAACCTGAATCTCTTTTTTACAAAGATCTAAATATTCTTGTTTCATTTGTGCAGGTCTGGCCTTGGTAGGAATGAACCTGTCATCGAAGTCATTTTCATAGGGAAGAGAAACAATATGCTTCTTTCTATCCCAGAAAGCATCAGGACTATCACTACAAACGGATTTTTGAAATTGTTCTAAAATCTGTTGTATTTTATTTTTTACAGGAATTTCCTGTATCCTATCCTCAATTGTTTTTAGATAAACTTCTTCTTTAAGAAAATTTATCTGTTTCTCTTTCTTATAAATTTGTTCTTTAAGCTCATTAATTAGCTTTTTATTTGGTTGGAAAACAAATTTAAAAGAGATTTGTTGATTCTGAATGGTAGAATATATACCAGTAGAGTCAATCCTTTCAATTGGCATTATCATTGATAGGAAAGGATTTCCTAAAATGACTTCTTGAGAATTTAAATCTTTTACCATTAAAAATGTAGTAGGGATACATATTCCCTGATTACATATCTGGGCATTATTTAATTTATATTTAATCCTCATAGATCTACCACTAGCATTGGTTAGACCTTGAGTAGTTTTCTCAAAATATTGAGTAGGTATTAAACCTTCTTGGATGCAGTTCATATCTGCACCACTATCAATTAATGCAATTGCATTTTCAATAGTAAATTCATTTTGAACTACTAAATCAATTCTAACATACCATTTTTGGTATAAAACCTGGTTTATCATTAACAGGTTAAAGGGAAATTCCTCTGGCTTAGATTCTTCTTCCAAATCTATCTCTTTCAATTTTTCTTCTTTCATTTGTTTAGAAAGATCTGTCAATTGAAAACTTAAATTTGTAAGTTTTCTGTCTTGAGCAGCATCCTTCTCTTTAAGAAGCTGAATTTCTGATTTAAGAGTATTAATTTCTCTTTTTAAATCATTCATCTGTATTGGTTTAGAAGTTTTAATTTCTTCTAATCTTTTAATAATTTCACTAAAGGAATATCCTTCTTTTTTAATAAGACCCTGATTGTTAATCTTAGCCTTACTATTAGAATTACTAGATTCTCCTATAATACAAGAATCTATAATCTTCTTCTTTAATGTTCTATCAGAAATTGTTTCTATAAAATCAAGAATATTTTTCTGATCATCAGAAAGAACATTAATAGAAAGATTATTAATCTTTCCCATTGCTCTTAAATAATTATCTGAAGTAGAACAATAGCAATTTGCTTTGTCTTCTTCATCTTCTTCAGAAGATGTACTAATGAAATCTTCCATTTCATTAATCTCATCATCCGAAGATATCTCAGGGTCATCATCAGATTCTTCTTCTGATGAACTACTATTAATTAGTAGTTTTTCTAATTTAAGCTTTAAATCTGGATCTATTTCCAGTTTGTTCAGCTTTTGTTTTATTTTACATTTAGTGGAATAATGACCTGGCTTTCCACATTTGTAACAAATTATATCTTTCTTCTTAATTTTATTTTTCTTAGAAGAAGATTTTCTATATTTTTCCTTATAATCTTTTTTCTCTTTATAAGGTTTAGTTTCATTAGAAGTCTTATTACTTCTATACCTTGTACTAGGTTTTCTATATTTTTTAGAAATATATTTCTTTTCCTTATCTCTTTTATGAGATTTATGGTGTCTTGCATGGGGAATATCCACTGCAAATTGATCACAGAAATCTCCTAATTCTTTTCTGTTATCTTTATTTTTATTTTTCATTTCTTTTTGTAATTTAAAATCATTACAAAGTTTTAATCCTTCTTTTACAATTAGGGCTATTAATTGGCCATAAGTGTAAATATCAAAATTTATAGGACCTTTATTTTCCTGTAATTCAATTCTTATCCTTTCAGCAAAGCTTTTGGGTAAACCATCAAGGAACTTAGCCTTCCAAAATGCAGAATTAGCATCTTGTCTGTTCATAACCTTGGCTAAGAAAA
>BRYF01000001.1:13655000-13657500 GCA_030159135.1 Actinidia polygama | reverse complement strand
TGTAGTATATTAATACGAGTTTTGTAGGCATTATATATTTTGTATAACGCATGAACTGCATATAATGTATCGTCTTTAAAAATTTTAATATTAATATTTCTCTTATTTAGTGTATTTCTTTTTCAAATTTTTGTAGGACTACTTTTTAATCTCCTCCAAGTCAAAAGTAGTGTACTAATCAATATAATTAAAGATAAAATTAAAGAATCAATAAAAAAATAAAATTTTTAAAAACTACGGAATTTTGTGGTTCCAAATTAGGTTATGTTGTTGCAGATGAACTGATCAGGTCGACTCCGAGATTTCTGGGGCCCCAATAATTTTAATGTCGAACAAAAAAGCTTAACAATAATTTTAATGTCGAAGTCACAAAAGGTACTTAACATTACATTAACTAATAAGTGTCACTTAAACACTGCTCTTCTTGTATTTTTAGAAGCAAATAAATCAATCGAATTAGCATAATCTAATTTTTCTGCAAAATCATTTTCAATTGATAATATTGCTAATCCATTCAATCTTTCTAGTGACATGATTGATCGAAGGTAATTTTTAATCATTTTCAACTTTGAAATTATTTTTCCTCCGATACAACTGTAACCGGAATAGTCAAAAGTATTCTATAAGTAATCCATGAATTTGGGTAACAATTTTATATCAACTTCAAATGATTTATCACTTCAATTGGCTTGTTGACTTCTCTTTGCAATCTATCTTTCAAGACATTACATGAATCGTGATCGACTACTTCTTTGTCCAATATTAATTTATTATGTGACCTTCCTTTTAGTCTTTAGATCTAAAATATAGAATATAGAAGCCGAGAAGGAGACAACCTAGGTTGAGATTTAACTTTTACATTTTGTTTTTAATTTGTTTTTTCTTTTAAATGCTTCATTTTTGGGCCAATAAAAATATTTAGACTTTAATTTTTTAATGAAGCCTTACTTAATTTAAATTAATTGGGACCTATTTAATTTTTATTGGGATTAAAAAATCCGTATACCATTGTATTAATTCATAATAGCTCTATGCCCTTGGTTGGCTTGGCCCAAGTGTCTCGCCCCTGGAACTGATGAAGTGTAACGGTCATGAATGGCCGACATGAGAGAGAGAGAAAGAGAGAGATTTCCATGGCTTGGGGAGTTTGAGGATGGTCCGTTCACAATCCAAACACGACATTTTTTTTATCATTGATTTGTCGTGATCGAAACCTGATCCTCATAAATAGGAACTTTCCCGAGAAAATTCTCTTTCTTGCTTGCTTTCTTCATTCCATGACGAAAATGGAAAATACATCTTTTTAAAGTGGCATTATTAATAAAATGGATAGCGAAACACTCGCAGATAGTTTCTGCATCTGCTATGCCCTCAGAAACCTCTGTAAATAGAGCCCAATTTCGCCATCTAACTCGTGTCAAAACCCTAACCCCAAGGCCAAAAGGGGCAAAACCACACACAAAAAAACTAATTTGGTGGGAGTAAATAGAGCCCAATTTCGCCATCTAACTCGTATCAAAACCCTAACCCCAAGGCCAAAAGGGGCAAAACCACACCAAAAAAAACTAATTTGGTGGGAGTCGCGTCAGATTCACGTTGCGGTTACACGATTTGCGTCTCCACGTCTGATCCTACTACAAAATCCCTCTCTCTCTCTCTCTCTCTTCTCATGGTAGGGACCTCAATGTACCAGAAGAACAAACAGGGGTAGAATCATATTCACATTCCTCTGAGAAAAATTGATAGACATCGATAGATTCACTCTCATATAGATATAGGCAACTGTTGTGGATTGTGTTGGATTCCTCCGGAATTGATTCTGATTCTGATTCTGTTTTTTCTTGTGGTGTGCATGTATATATGTATGGTGATAGATTCGGAGTCCCAACTTGGATTTACTTAAAAGCTAGCTTCTCTTGCTTCAATCGCTCATCAGTTGCTGTCAATTGACGTTCTATCTCCATAATATTTTCTGGTATGATCTTTCAACTCTCTCTCTCTCTCTCTCTCTCTCTCTCTCTCTCTCTCTCTCATTTGTGCTGCAACTAAACAGTGCAGTTTAGGTTTTATGGACCCACAGTGGATCTCAATTTGATCTCATTAAAAAAAATCAGTTTAATGTTTTAGGTTAGTATTTTTTTACACACCCATTTTCTTCGATTTCATTTATTTTTTTGTATTTATTAAGTTGAATTTATCAAAATATCATTTTATATAATAAAATATTTGAATGAAAGTATGTATTTAAGTAAATTTGCCATAATAAATATTAAAAAGAATACAATTAAAGAAAATAAGAGTATAAAAATCACTAATTGTGTTTTTATCATGTTTGTTTTGAAAACAAAAATGGATGATTTAACTTCAAAATTATACCTGTTAGGGTTGTGGAATCTAATTTTAATTTGTGAAACTTATCTAGAAGATTGTTTATGTGAAAATTTAGATTCAATGAATGTAGAGATGGCAACGGAGAGGGACATGTATTTCAACCTCATAC
>BRYF01000001.1:13632500-13635000 GCA_030159135.1 Actinidia polygama | reverse complement strand
GGTTTATATTGCAACCAATTCTAATATTTAAGGTTTAATATGTTTAAATTAAAACGTGAGAGACGAAAATAAAATATGAATAAAAGTTAAAAGGTGTAAAGTTAAAATTATCCAAATTTGAATTAGACCAACCTTATTATTTAAGCCGATGGTATTTTAAGTAATAGTGAATATAATTGCACTCCATGAATTACATTGTGTTTGCGACGGTAATAGGTCCATGGCTTAAAATATTTTTTTATATTTTTACTATGCAAAGTTACTCAGCTGCCTTCTAAGTAATGGTTCATATTTTTTATTTAATATAAGGGTTAATAATGCACATTTATGGATCATCGGATGAGAGATGATGGTTTTGAAAAAATAATAAAAATATTACTGTGAACTTATCTCTTATATATGTAAATATAAAAAAAATAATAATAAAAAATAATATTATTGTGAACTTATCTCTTATTGTGAACTTATCTCTTATTTTTATTACAATAATATTTTTATTATTAAAAATAATAAAAATATAAAAATATATGTAAAAATAAAAAAAATGAATGATTACGCTACTCGTGCAACATTTACCTTATTTTATTGTGAACTTTGTTGTAAAGGACACCTCTAGATAATACATATTTATTTATTACAATTTTGCCCCACAATAAAATTACGATATAGAACATAGAGGAAAGCTCCACCTAATCAACAACCCCACCACTACCACTTTCCCTATCACTGCCAGCCCTTCTCGATCCTTAGATTAGCTAACCAACAAACAGATCGTCCAGTAAAATGAAAATGGCTAAATTAGAAAAGTCGATCTAAAAAATCAAACCTACAAGTTAGAGGTTAATCAAAGCCCTTTTCTCAATGATTAATAAGTGAAGTTCATCTTCTCCTAATACCGAATAGAGAGAAGCGATAGCGAGATGCGAACCTCATCCTTTCCCTGCCAAGGTTTTTGAGATGGAGGCTGCAGATTTCCTTTGAACCATTGGTGGTGGCGGGAGGCAAGACCATGTTGACAAAGAGGAGGCGGAGGAGGAGGAAGAGGAAGAAGGAGGTTTGGAGAAGGGCTAGAGGTAGAAGGAATGGAGGCGTCAGAAGCCGTTGAGGCCGAGGGTGACGAAGTGGAGCCAGTGGGATGGATGTGTGATTGAGAGATAGGGCACGAAAGAGGGGGTGGGGTGGGGGTCGGGTGAAAGGGTGGCGAGTTTGACGTTAGAGCTGGATGAGGAGGTGGCGGTGGTGAGTGAGTGGGTGTAGGGTTAAAGTTTTGGAGGTGGAATATGAGGGCTTTTTAGGATTTAGGGGCCCGTTTGGCAAGGGGATAAGGAGGGGGATAATTTTTCCCCCGGATAACTCTTCCTCCCGGATGTTTGGCTGACGGATAACTTTTCCCCCCGGATAATTTTTAGATCAGCAGGTGGATAAAGACGGATAATTTTTGGGTGGCTTAGACCCTAACTAAAAGTTATCCGGGGGATAAGGGGGTGGAGGATAAGGAAAAAAATATATAGAGAGAAACAAAATGTATATTTTTATTTTTATATATATATAGAAACAAAATATATATTTTTCATATCTAAATATTTTATTTTTTATTTCTCTATATGTATTTTCTTCCTTATCCCCACCCTTATCCACCCATTATAAATTTTATCCAAACAAAGTTAAAAGTTATCTCCCTTCAAAAGTTATCCCCCTCCCATATCCTCCAGCCAAACGAGCCCTAGGTTGCTTGTATAGAGACTGAATTGATATGTTAAAATTAGAGTTGGGCGTGAATAGAAATTAGGGTTTCCTTAGACCAAATTGGTTTACATTTAAAAGAATTGGTTACTAAAATAAAACAATTTTTCTCTTATGATTAAAAGACATGAAGTATATGTGCCTTCTTGAGAAAAACTAAATTTTATGAGAGCATTTTTAATATATAAAAGTGTAAACTAGCTTTAAAATGTGACAACACCAAATAAAGTATCCTCTTCTAAAATAAAATAGATGTATCATACAAAATGCATTGGAAAAATAATTTGGCTCATCTGTAGTTCAAAAGATATGGAGAAGTCCAGTTTGACTCTTCTCAGACTCATTTGATTGATTTAAAACGTTTATTTGTAAATATCGATAAGATTGTAAAAATTATATCAATCGGATATCGATGATACATAATTGAACACATTTATCTTGAAATAAATGAGTTCCAATCCAGTGTGTACGAATATTTTTTTTAATTTAAATCAATTTCAATCACATATTTAGTGATATCAGATCTGATGTGGGATAAAACATTCCTACCTCGGCAAGGGGGGACGTCGCGGACCCTCGATAGAATTTCCACTACACCTCGCCATGCTCATTCACTCTGGGCTTTCTTCATCTCGCTAATGGGCGAGGAACTGCCTCATCGCCAGATCGCCAGTAAGTTTGATCTTAAGCTCACCAGCCTCCGTATCACAGATGGGCGAGGTGACGGTCTTCAGTCTATCTCCATATGAACTCCATC
>BRYF01000001.1:13582500-13585000 GCA_030159135.1 Actinidia polygama | reverse complement strand
TTTACATGATCTATAACCAAAAATATGTGGTAGAAATAAAAAGTATTATTGGAGATGCTCTGAAATGGACAAGGGAGTAAAAGGGTAATAATAAAAACAAATCCCAAGAATGGATTTCTCTGTCCGAGTTTGGGTTAGTAGTTATTTTAGTTTTTATTTTCTTGATTTTTGAGTTTTTTTTTATTTTTTAGCAGTTTTATCTAAATTTTATAAATTTTTTTACGAGAAGTCCAAAAATATAAAAAAAATTATCTAATACGAAAAAAAAATATTTTTATCCCAACAAAATTATCTAAAATATTTTTTTTTATATTTGGTGATTTTTTTAAAATTAGATTTTTTTTTTTATATTTTCAGAAAAAAGTCTTAAAACCAATAACCTAAACTGCGACTCACCTATAAAAAGGAAGCGTGGCAAACAAGACCTAGCACACTACTTGATCTTATCTGAGCAGGACCTTTAGGGTTCTTGAGAGGCCGGCGGCGGGGGAAGGGCTGTGTGAGACGGAAGAGAGAGAGTCACCCACCCAATATGGGCTGCCGGCGGCCATCTCCTTCCTCTCACGCACGCACGCCTTCCCCAGTCAATGCCTCAATCCCACCCCTATAATCACTGCGATGAAGACTGCCCGCCGTCGGAGCCCCCATTCCATCGATTCGTTCGATTTAATTAGGCGATGATGGCGGAGCGGGCTCTACCAAAACCATAAATACTTGCAAACTATTTCATCTCTATGATTTTTCATTTAGTTACTGATATACGTATATGTTATTCATATGTAATATTATTATATTGTACATTTTGTTAATTGTTGATTCAGATGATCAGAATACTTTTAGTGATTCGCTAGAAAAAAAAACTGTGTTTATTTTTTTTTTTTGTTAAAATTGTTATTTTTTGGGGTTCACTGTTCTTGAATGCTTTCACATGCTTTATTTGCCAATTAGGAACAATTTGTAGATTTGTTGGTTCAGAGTATACGTACCGTGAGAGACTGGAAAAGAAAAAAAATATTGATTTGTGATTTGTAGTTGATGGTTTTGAGTATTATGTTTAGGGTTATTCTCATTTGTTAGCATTTTATACATGTTTTATTAATTTTAATTTACCTTTCTGGATTGATTACGTGATTCGTTCGTTGGGAATATTTTTCTCCCCCATTTTTATTATGTTCTCTGCATTCAATATTCCTCAACTTTTTCATACGCTTTATCATGTTTTTTAAGTAGAATAAGGGTTCTTTTGCCCCTTTTTTGCTGCTTACATATAGAATAATGATTGGTACACACTCAAAGTAAGTGTGGGTGTGTACACACATTTTGCTCTCTCACAAATAAGTGGGACTCGCCCTAATTAGGGTTTTTAGAAAAACTTGAAAACCCTAATTAGGGTGGATTATGAGGACAAAAATGTATTTCATGTATACACACAAAAGTGGGTGTGTACCTATCTTTTAAATGTTTTTTAATACCTAGCTGAATGCGTTTCCGTATCAGTTTCTGGTAAGCTTTCTAGTGTAATCACGTATGATCCATGTTACAGGTTGATTATCAGTTGTTTGTGTGAGTCATAAGATCATATTATATTAGTGTTCTAGTTTTATTAACTGCAATGGTGAATCCTGATTTGTATTAACTGCCTTGATTCAGTGCAACAGTGATCCATCATCCATGTTCTAGGTTGAGTATCAGGTGTTTGGTGAGTCATAAGATTACATCATATTAGTGTTCTAGTTTTTTTTAACTCCTATGGTGAATCCTGACTTGTATTGGCTGCCTTGATTCAGCGTTACAGTCTGCTGGGATTGAGTTGGGAGAATATGTTAATTGGTTGAGCTTATTACACATCAGAACATGTGGCAATCTTCAAATTGCAAATGGTAAACCTTGTTATACTTGCAGCCCATTGTTTAAATGATTTTCGGGGGTGGAGTTAATTTGACATATTAAGCTATTGCTTTTGCATCTATGTTGCAATGGGAATGTGATGTCAAGTATGTGGTTTATGTGATTTCCTTTGTTATTAACTTATTAGAGGTGGCCCTTTTAGTTGTAATGTGTGTTTTTTGGAGTGGTTAAAATTACTTGAATTGTGAAGTTCTCTTTTGGTGTACGACAAAATTAACTGCATAAATCCTTGCTTTTCAACCCTTTTTAGGTACCGGATTTTTATTCTAACCGCCATGACAGCACAGATGTTGATGTTGCATGCGTTATGATCCCTGTTAAAACTAACAGCTCACGGCAAACCACTGCAGTTTACATTACTATGATTCAGTTATAAGTTATTTCTGAATAGCTATAGAGCAATCATTCAAGAAGTTGGACTTCTATAAGCTTTATACTCTTCCCGGGTAACCAGTTATGGTCTATCCGTGATAGATTTCACTCGATCACTTCATGTCAAAGTTTGTAAATGAGTGAGATGCACATGTACTGGCATTAAGTTTTAATTGTTCATCGGTAAGTTGGACTTGAAGTGGTTGTCCTGTAATCTGGC
>BRYF01000001.1:13552500-13555000 GCA_030159135.1 Actinidia polygama | reverse complement strand
TAAGCTCGGTATTTAACCTCAGTAATTTGACCTCGGTATCTGACCTCAAGGTGATAACCTCGGGGTGATGACCTCGGCGACCTGTACAAGGAAACAAACATTATTGGCCGGGGTAAGACCGCTACAAACTCCTCTGGTGTGAAGATGAAATCGAGATGAGATGAATAGAATGAGTTTAACAAAAAGTTTATATGAATATAGCTCAAAGAGTGAGTGTAGTTACCCCTTTATAATGGAGAGTGAGCGGCATTTTATAAATGGAGAATTGAGAGTCGTGCGAGGAGATCACGGCGTAATCCTCGGGCAGTCAAATATGGAAGACTTGGCCGAAGATCTCGGAGTAAAATTAGGAGAATGCCATATGCAGGATGTACCGCGAATGTAGGAGACGTGGTGGAGATGGAGTCTCATGAATGTGGAGTCTCAAAGTCATTTTATCCTCAAGTTCATCTCATCTCCAGAGTGATTGGCGAGGTGAAAACCATGGAGGATGTGAGAATAATGGAGAACGTAGACAACATTCCAGAAAATCTGAGCTTAATGAATTGATCTCGTCAAATAAAATCTCGGCGACGTACTTACTTAATTAGGTGAAGATTTTATTCCTCATCAATAATAATAAAGAAAATTTTAACTTTTTTAAAGTAAGGTTAGCAAGAAAATGATAGAAAATAAAAGAAAGTAATAATATCCCATATGCATTAAACCTTTTCTATAAATTAAAAGCAAAATAAATTTTAAATTATCCTGTTAGATTGGGTACTGTAATTTAAAATTCAAATCTTTCCTTCTTTCCTACAACTTATTCCAGTTTGCAGTGACTTTCATGCGATCCAAACATACGATAGAAAGTTTTTCAAAATTTCATGCAAATTTTCATTCTAAGCAAACGCATATTAAAAAAAGAAAAAAAAAATCATTTTTCTTTCTTTTAATCCACTTTTTTTCATGTTTACACTCTATCATGTTTTCTTTTCACTTTCCCGCAAAAAGCATTTGAAATGGACCCCTTATCTTTTTCACCAGCCACTATGCATGTACATTCTAGATCTCCACAACAAGGGAAGAAAAAACCTCCCCGGGTTCAACTCTCATTTACGTATTATCAATTATTGTGTTGGATCAGTTTATACAGAACTTAGGCAGAATACCAAGTTAGAGAGAGAGGGAGAGGGGAAGGGGGAGAGAAGGAAGTGAACCTTATCATCACTTGCTCTCTATTGAACAGGGTCCCTGTATGGGGTGAGGTTCTTATCCTCTCGATAGAAGATAATGCATCAATTTTGCAATATTTCATCCAGTAACAACGTCACCATTGAACTGCTAAAGCCCATACATGTATATATAGATAAACCTCATCAACGTTTCTCCCACTTCCATTCACTGTTGCTATTTCTTGCCTTCCATTTTCGCGCTCCATCGATCTCCTCAAACCCGTCAGTAGTTCATCGTCATCTCATCTGTGGCCTCGCGCGTAGATTTGGAAAGTAGAGTGCAGCCAAGGATGACTTGCCGGACACTTAATTTTTTCACTTTCGAAATGGAGAGATGAAGTAGTTGGCAAGTTGTCTTTGGCTACATTCTTCTTTCTTCTCTTCATGCTAGGCTTTTGGTGAACATACTACTATATATATATATATACACACACACACACACACTCACAAGAAGCTTATTTGAGTTTGAGCATCAAATCTAGCTTTCTCCTGTGCTAGTTATACTTTATGGGCTGTAAACATTACATGTGGTTCAAAAATCATGTCTCACTTCAACATCTTCCTGCATTCTCTCACATTACAATATGGATACAAGGTATAATATCTCTCTTTCTCTCTCTAGATATTGATGAGGGTTACCTTATCTCTTGGGATTTGAAGCTTAAGATAAAATTTTAAAATAATAACAAGTTTTATGCATATATATATCTATCAATCTTTTATTTACTTATTTTTAAATAGGATTATTTACTGTATTCATCTTTTTCCTAGAAGCCTTTAATGGTGCTGAATATGTTCCCAACAAGAAGCACAGGGTAGTATAATTTTGACTTGTACATTTATATTTTACTGGTCTTCTAATTTTTAGGTAAGTACATTTTAATGGCTTTGTAATATAACACATGAATTCCTCCTCAACTTTTACTGGATTAAGAGGGTATTTGTTACTGCTGAACTTATGTTAGAATTCATTATTTGAAAATAGAAGTTGAAAAGTATCAAAATAGACCTTTCAAAAATAAGCTTTTTTATTTTTTTAATAAATTATTTTTGACCCATAAATAAAAATAAAAGCAAAAGCAAAAATTACAGCTTAGAAACCATGTCAAACATGCACTAAATACATTATTCAAATGCTAACAGTCTGTTAACTGTTTTTGATATTTTTTATCTCTCTGCTAACAGTCTGTTAACTATTTTTGATATTTTTTTATCTCTAGAACAAGAAGCCTAGTAATTAGCAATCTATATTTGCTTTTGATAACATGTGAAATTTTATACTTGAC
>BRYF01000001.1:13542500-13545000 GCA_030159135.1 Actinidia polygama | reverse complement strand
TTTTTAAATTTACAAAGGCATTAAGTTTATTTTCATTTGATTTTAAATACTAATAACCACAATACTAGTAAGTGCACCTGACTCCCATTTTGTAATAACTTCAAACAAGTTGACTTAAGAGCCTTTTCAGGTTAATTAACACAAATTATATTTTCTTATTTACACAAAGCTCTCAAACTATTATTATTATAATTCACAAATGACACATTTATTTGCGGGATAAAAGCGATAGAATTAGATTCGTTTTCCGTGGGACATGAATTAAGAAAAGTTCTCAAAATTAATGTTTTAGAATTCAAATACTACTCTTTCCCTCCCCATATTAAAGTACCATTATTTCATATAGGAGTATCCCAAAATATATATCTAAGTCAAAAAGTTAACATAGAAAATAGACAACTTTCTCCTTTTTACTTTTTCTTTTATATAGGATAAATTTCACTAACCTCCCCTAAGGATTTGAAAAAAATTCAGGGACCTTCCCTATATTATTTAAAATAATATATAGATTTCCCTTTCATTAAAACAAACTTAGTTAATATACAAAGGGTGAATTTCACTAACCTCCCCTGAGGTATGATCAAATTGCACGGACCTCCCATGAAGCTTGTAAATCTAAACGTATATTAGTTTCAAAAAGAAGGAATATTTGTGTAAGTTTATAAATTACAGGGGAGGTTTGTGCAATCTGATCAAATCTCAGGAGAGGTTAGTGAAATCTATCATGTATATATCAACACTGTTTGGTCTCACTTTAACATAAGGGAGAGAATATGTATATTATTTTCTGTAGCGGGGGGAGATTGTTAAACGTATATTAGTTTCAAAATGAGGGGATATATGTGTAATTTTACAAACCAAGGGGAGATCTATGTAATCTAATCAAATCTCAAGTGAGGTTAGTAATGCCGTTTGGTCTCACTTTAACCGAAGAAAGAATCTGTGTATTATGTTCAATAGCAAAGGAGATTGTTAGAATTTTACAAACTCTAGGAGAGGTTCCTAAAATTTTGTCAAACCTCAAGAGATGTTGCTAAAATTTATCATTTTATATGTTATTTAACTAACATTTCAATTAAAATATAAAGTCAAACGTAATAATTATATAGATAAAATTGAAAAGTTAATAAAAAAAAATACATTAATTGTGTTCCTTTAAAAAATTAGACTTCCAAAAGCGAACTTCAATATAGAATGGAGATAGTAGAACTTTATTTATCATATGAAATAAAGGCCTAGTTTCGCTTCGTATTATTTTTAAAAAAAAATTAGTTGTTTTGATTTTTGGAATTTTTTTATTTTTAGTAAAAAATAATATGTTTTGAACAAAATTTTATAATGTCTAGTTCCTCTTGACGAGAGAAGTCTAAAAAACTAAAACAAATTCACTTAATTTGAAAAATAAACAAAAAAATCAACTTTACTTGACATATTAGCTCTTTTTTTTTCAAATTGAATAATTTTTATATTCTTTCTCATCAAGAGGAACCAAAAAAGTATACTTTTTTGATCAAATTATGAAAAAAAAACTTTACTAAAAATAAAAAATGAAAAAACAAAGTAACGAAAAATAAAAATAAAGCTAGGACAAGCTAAGCTTAAGAATAGTTAATAAATTATTTATTGCTAATGTATTTATTCAGAATTAAACCCAACTCTATTATACATTCTATTAGTAAAAGGCAGTATCACACTTGGTGTAGACATAAATTTAAGGTTGACTCGCATTTTTTCTATGTAAAATGCGGCCTTTCATAAAAATTTAAATTTTTAAAAGAATATAAATATAAATACTGATAATCGTTTTATCATATATTATTACTTACCTCATATAATAATATAATATAATATAATATAATCTAGATATTATAAGCTAGATATTTGTTTGACCATATCATGTTTTTTGAAGAGAACAAAATAGGTGTTTTGGGTGCGTGAAACAAGGCAGACGCCAAGTTGAATGATTTCGCCGGATAGAGATTAATATGATGAATTTAATTAGTGATATAAAAGGAAGCTTCAATATTTTCATACAATTGGTGTTTTGAATCAAGAAAAGTTTTTCGAATTCAAAATAAATGGTTTATGTTCACTTGATATCTACTCCAGTATGGAGCCCACAACTCGTATGAATAAAGAGTAACTTATTCACGTGATATCTACTCCAGTATAAAACTCACAACTCATATGAATATGAAGTAACTCATTGGTAATTCGTGTACCTGAGATTCTTCTCATCTTTTTGTAGATTTTAAAGTAAGCAAGGACTTTGCTTGGAGCTTCTTGTTTCTATTTTTGCAGAGGATATGTTGTCATGGCTTGTCCCCATTTCTGACTTAAAACAATAGTACTGGAAAATCCAGCAATTATATCATTGATGCACATAGGTGGCCATTTAGGGCTTTTTAATGTTCTTACACAATTTTTAAGGATGTGTGTTGTCGTCCCTCTTCATAAGATGTTGCGTTTAATTATACTTTTTAAATTTACAAAGGCATTA
>BRYF01000001.1:13532500-13535000 GCA_030159135.1 Actinidia polygama | reverse complement strand
AAAAACAGAAATTTATTTACTTCATTTTTAAAGTCAATTTTGTTGAATATTTTTTCAAAATTATTTTTGAAAATAAAAATATTTGCTGATTTTAGATATTATTTTTTTTACTGAAAATATTATTTGAGAATTTGAAGATATCATTTTTTTATTTTTTCAAAAATGAGTTCTTTTTCAAGAAATTCCTAAAAAAAATTTGGAAATCATAAACCAATCAATTTTTTCCCCTGAAAATTATTCTCAAACTGATTAAAGTTCAGCATTCTCTCTCTACCTCATGCTCCCCTGTTATTTTCGTTTTTCTCATATTTGCTCTTTTCCTTTACTTGTATGATCATTATCACCGAGCATCTGCAGCTCCTGCCAATGCACAATTGCTGTCTGCGAGTTATGGTGATCATATCCACCTCTATATTTTGCAGCATGTTTTTCGTTCAGTTTACTTTTTGATATCTCTAGTCTCTTTTGTTTTATTTTCCCTCTTTTTTCTTTAGTTTGGGTTTTATTCTTTGACAAGTTTATCATCTAGATGAAAATAGTAAGATAAAAGACTCTGTCCAATGATTCTGCTATCACTGCTCATGCTTCATTGCTCAAAGTTCTCTTCCCTCTCAGCTCCCGTGGATAATTCAATTTGTGAGCAATTCAGAAATATAATCTAGGCGAATTACGGATTACATTTTATGGATGTAATATAAATTTATGTGTACATCGGTTCCATTTCTTAAGGAACTAGTGACTACATAGTTTGACACCTACCAGATTACTGTGTTTTTTTCTTGTTGTTAAAAGGATCTTATAATCATGTTAATTCACCAAGGTCAGGACAAGAGTTTCTGGGGTGCTGTTGCTTTGATAATTGGCACCGCTGTAGGGCCAGGAATGCTCGGTTTACCTGCTGCAACGATGAGATTGGGCTCTCTTCCATCGACCATTGCAACCTCCTGTCATGGGTCTATGTTATCTCCTCAATCATACTAGTAGCAGAGCTCAGCTTTGCGGCTATGGAAGAAGACAATGTGTCTGAGGTGAGCTTCATTGGGCTTTGCCACAAAGGGGTTGGGAAGTCGAATCGGTGCTTTTGTTGCTCTAGTCTATGCCTCATTGAATTTTTCTTTGTTGGTGGCATGTGTTTCAGGCATTGGTTCTATTGCTTCTCAATGGTTTCCATGGATAAATTCTATAATAGCCCATACGTTGTTTCCATTTGTTGTTGGAATCACACTCTCATTCTTTCCATTTAAGGTCATCGATGCTGCCAACAGGTTTTTATGTCTAGTCATGCTTTTTCTGCCAACAGTTTTTTATGTCTTGTCATGCTTTTCTCCATATCTGCACTTGTGATCATTGGTTTATTCGTGTGAAGAATGAATATCCTGGGTTCCTTTGCCCATGCCTCGTGAGGGTCTTTCCTCGGTCTTGCCTGCGTACCTGTTACTGTACTCATATTAGGGTTTCATGTAATCACTCCTTTCATTTGTGAGATTGCTGGGAATTCTGTAAATGAGGCTCGCAAAGCTATACTGGTTGGCGGGTTTGTTCCATTAATCACGGTGTTACTGTGGAATATCATAGTTTTGGGGCTTGCTGGAACCAATACAACCTCATCTTCTAGAGATCCTATCTCATTCCTACTATCTGTTAATCCATCTGCATTATCAGCGGTTGAAGGTTACACATTTTATGCTGTTAGTTTCCCAAAACAGGTATTTGATACCTCGGAGTTGATTTTTGGAAAACCTAATTCAATACGACAACCATCTCAAACACATTCTATTGAGGATGAAGGCGGAAAGGTTGGGCTTGCCACTTATTTAAGTGGGCAGGATGGCGGAAACACGGGCAAGGTGTGGTATAGTGGATCCAGTAGTACTCCTTCAGAAGTTAAATTGGTTTCTGCTTTTGGCTCCTTACAGTGCATGGTGATGCCACTTGTCCTCGGCATCCCGGTTCTCATTGCTTCTTTCTTTCGCTCAACCTTTTCTAGAGCTCTTGATTTTACTGGGATTTATGCAAATTGCTTTCTATTTGGCATTCTTCCTCCAGTATTGACATATATTTATCAGTCCAAGAAAAGTAGGTATGTCAACATGTTCTGCAAGCACACTTTTTCTTTTTTGCATTCATCAATAATGGACTGCAATTTCACGTCTCTGAAAATATTTGAATATTTGCTCAAATGTGAGGCAGCATTGTATTTTGAATTTGGTATCGAGTTTGTGACAAGCATGGCATTTCACGTCCATCAATTTTTTATATCTTGCTGTACCGACTATTCTGTCAATAATGTTTTAGCTCCTCTTGAAGCTCAATGGATGTATTTCACAGGACCCACGTGAGATTTTTTGTTTATAAAGTTCATCGCCCTTTTACATAAAGGAGATACTTGCATCAAAGTTGCAACTATTTCGGAATCACTCGTTGAAAAGATCACTCCAAAAAGAAAAAAGAAAAAGAAAATAGCAAAAATAATAAGGTTGCTTGACAGTCTGATATGCAG
>BRYF01000001.1:13502500-13515000 GCA_030159135.1 Actinidia polygama | reverse complement strand
CAATTTCTCTTTTAGTAAAAGGGAGGTTACCGTCATTTTATTAACTTAAGGGGGGTATATGTTATTATCCATAACCTCAAGGGGGCTCAATGCAGTTTACCCTTCTCTCTCTTTCTCTCTCTCTCTCTCTCTCGTCCTGCTTTGAAAGAGGATGTGAAAGGAGAACTGGTAAAAGGACGCCACTTTTAGTTTCTTCGTTGTTGGTGGGGACGGTGGGTGGGCCCATGACTCCGTTTACATGCGTCACCCTTTCTACAGATATTAATTATTCTTATGCTCTGTTTGGATCAGGAAAAGAAATAAAAATAAGAGAAAATTAATTATTTTTCTTTTTCTCGTGTTTGATTCCTTCTAAAGCGAGGAAAGAGAAAAATTTCAAGAAAAATCAAATGGAAAAAAATTCAAGAGACTGCAAAGGAATAAAAAAGAAATCTTGGTGCTAATTTAGAATTTGAACAAAACCATGGGTGCAAAAATCTCAAATATTTTCTGTACCAATTAGTTTACTTTCACAAATTTAATATTCTCTATCCTTATTTTCCTTCTAAGATTTATTATTTTGTTCCAAATAAGATTTTTTCTCCTTTGTACTTTCCTTATATCTTCCTTGAAAAGTCAAACAAAGAAATAATAATTTTTCCTCATTACATTACTTTCGTCTACCAAACAAAGAATAATTAATCACTTGATTATATTACTTTTATTTACATTCTCACTGTCAAAAATAAAAAATGATAGTTCATAAAAAATGAAAAATATTCATTTTATAAAACCCAATTAACAACCGTAGCAATTTTTAATTGATAACAAATAATGGACCGCTTCACATGTACCAGTAAAATATGTTAATTTATTATTAATTAGAAAATATAAAATAAAATAAAAAAGTAAAGAGTCAAAGTAAATATTAAAATTTCTTCTTAATGATGTTAGTTATAATTGGATTCAATATCGTATAGCATAAACATTCAAAATAAATAAAATTAAATATATTTATTCAACTCGCACCCTCCGGTTCAACCATCGATCGATGTTATTTCCAGTCTGATTAAAATATTTAAACCATTTTAATTTTCAATGGAAACCCTAGTATAATTTGCTAAAATCTCTTAAAACAGCGTTTTAATTGGTGACCAGTGATAACACCCGTGGTTAAATTATTGTCAGTTGGGCTAGACAATAATTTTTTTTTTAAGTTCATTGTTAAATTGAACTACTACCAGACAGTTGTTGGCCATTTAGAATTAACAAACATTCACATGCCCCACAGAGGCAGTGTCAAGGTTGCATATATCCTTCATTCTTTTATAAAGCAAATGAATCGCATATTTTCTTCTTCAGTTTTGATGCGAGACATTTTTACAATGGATTTTTTAAACAAAAGCCATCATCTCTGTGTGTGAACGAATCATGGCTATACAAATATATATTTTTGCCTTTCTATAAATAAGATATACTGAGCAAAAATTATATTGCTATAATATCCTTTACCCTTTATTTTTTTTTATTTTTTAAAAGTTGTTTAGAGTCATGCACACTACTAAGAAGTAAATTAGTGTTCCAAACTCATTCTATAAGGTTGTGTTTGGATTAAAGATTTGATGAGAAAAAATATAAAGAATTCAAAAAGTTAAGAGCATCCAAGGTCGACCATTTTCCTTTTGAGATGATGGGTTTTGATTCTTCAACTATGATGGATGAAGCAGAATATAGCGACTCGTCCTCTATTTCAAATATTGCATATAACTATTAAAATATAAATTCATTTGTTATAAAATTAGTATTATTAAAAATATATTCAAAATACCCTTAAATGAGACTAATACTTAATATATTTAATAAGAATTACTGTTTAGGGAAAGTAAAAAATGGTTGAGGTTTTCGAAAAATATTGAGATAAAAAAAGAATTTTACGGTTGAATTAATATATTTAAACTCCTCCTTAATCTCCTTTTTGAATAAAAAAATATTAGTTTGATTCTCTCAGAACTTGGGAATTAATTAAATAGTTTAATTAGTCTGGTCTTCTTCCTCTTAGTTAATTATATATTGTTAATATCATCTGATTTTATACTATAAAAAAGACAATTCCATCTATTAGAAGAATATAGTTAGCATATCTCATTCATTCTGCACAAGTATCTTCTCAGAAGTTTACACATGTTCCTTACCAGGAAACCGCACATTGGGTGTTGGTATAGTTGAACTTATATTAGAATTATTTATTTAAAAAATATGTTAAAATATTTTAAAATAAATTTTTTAATAATCAACTATTTTTCAGCTTTTGCAAGTTATTTTTTGCCCATTAACAGAAGCAGAAATTGTACCGAACACCTTAACATAATTTTTAAGATAAAAGAATGCAAAAATTGTTGTGTCAAACATAAGATGTGGTTAATTTCCTTTTGATAGATAGATTTGATTTGGTCATCTCTCTCGAATATCCTCCTCCTACAAATACACTTAGATAGAATATATATATATATAGGGGCCGGATCCGGGGACACAAGTTTTGACACAATTTTAGACATTACATCCTAGCCCTTAAAATCAGCCCTATCAAGGGTTGAGATTACTTTTCAGAATTATTAAAACGACGTAGTTTTAATAAATTTCAGAAACACTTTAGAAAAATTTACTACATTGTAATCTCAGCCCTTGATTTCAAGGGTTAGGATGTAGTGTCTAAAATTGTGTCAAAACTTGTGTCCCCGGATCCGTCCCCATATATATATATATATATATGTGTGTGTGTGTGTGTGTGTGTGTGTTAACCTTTAAAAAAGACTTCTTCTAGGGTGTGTTTGTCGTTGCAACAATTTCTAACTTTTTCTGTTTTGAAAATTATGTATTAGTTATTTATCGGTCATGTACAGCATCTAATTTCTGCTTATGGAGTCAAAAATAATATTTTTAAAAAATTTTAATAAAAATTATTTTTAAGAAACTCGATTTAATACTTTTTAATTTTTGTCTTAAACAAATAGATTTTAACATATAAGTACAACTATAACTATGCCAAACAAACAATGCCCAACTAATTAATGCTCATAGTACAACAAAAACAGAACTTTTCTTGTCTTATCTTAGGAGTTGAGTTGTGTTGTGTTGTTTGTCACAGTTTTTATTTTTTATTTATAAAAAATAAAATAACTTAAAAAATTTATAAAAAGTTAATTTTTGAAAATGTCTATTTTTATTTTTTTTCACTTCAACTTTATAACCAACTTTAAAAATAAAAATTCAGTCATAACAAATTATTTTGATATAGCTTCTCCTTTTCTATCTACGAAGCAGAGTATTTGTAACAGTTTCTCCACTCTACTTATGGGACAAATGCAATTGGAAAAAGCTTATTTTTAAAAGCTTTATTTTGATGCATTTTAATTTCTGCTTATGTATAATCAATTTTTAACAATAATTTAACTAGAAAGATATTCACATAACCAAAATTTTGTTTATTTTGTTCATTTATCTTTTCAATTTGGCATCTCCGTACACACGGAAATGTCTGTCCAATAAATGTGTGACACATTATCATCTCACTGCATAATAGCTCACACTGAATAAATTAGCCTTCTCTCTCTTACTAGGGAAATTGAATTGAATGAATACAAAACTATCACATCACACACACTCTCTCTCTATATATATATACTACTAATTGTTCGTGACCTGGGCACTATGCGAAAAAAAAATTCTTAGGCGTACTCGTTACAGTTTTATAATTTAAAAAATAGATGAGATATAAACGTCAGATAAGAAATACATTGTATGAATATACGAAGAGATAGAGTGCTACAAAATGAAAAACTAATTAGAAAGTGCTATGATTTTGAAATTTTTTTTTTTAGTTTAGGAGAAATGAGGGGGAGAGAAAGGAGTGTTTTAGTTATTTTTTTTTTGCGTGTCTTACTAAAAAAATAATCAAATGAATAAAAAAATATGCCTAGCTTTAGAAGTTTTGTGGCCAATATATCACAATTTATGTGGGCCTCACACATTTAAGAAGAAGGAAGTAAAATTTTTTAGAAAGAAAAAAATAATCTCAGATAAAATCTCAGTCATTACATTAACTCAAATGAATTCCAACCATACATGATAGGAGATAGTTTAGAACATTCAAAAGATTTATGTCTTGTATTATAAATTCTTTATAATTTGTTGTTCGTTTGTGTATCAATAATTGAAAGTCTTTATCTTTTACGGAAAAAAACCCTTATGCGTTAGTATTTTTTTTCTTAGGTTGTATTTGGATCAGGATTTTGGTGAAGTAAAAAAAAAATTAAGATAAACTATTTAATCATTCGGGACCATTAGATTAATTATCTTTTTATTTTTATTTTATTTTCTCTCACCAAATTCTTTATCCAAACGGAGCCTTAAGAGAGTAATTTTACACTCTTCTTTTTTTTTAATTGTATTTTTTTAATTTTTATTGGGTGAAATTATCCAAATATACTTTTATTTAGTGAAAATGTTTTGACTAAAGTAACTTAGAAAATATAAATACATGGATATTTAGGTAATTCTACTAAATAAAGACAAAAAATTGTACGTCTTACAATGATAAAAAAAATTAAAAATAATATTTTAAAAACGAACATGTATTTTCCAAATAAAGAAAGAAAAATATTATTATTTTCCATTTCTTCCGCAAGACTCCAAACAGTCTTAGGTTTATGAGAGAGAGAGAGAGAGTTTCTCTCTCCATCGCTACCAGTCAAACACATTCCAACTTTCAGTTCTATCATTTTTATTAGAGCCTAGAAATATGGAAACAAATCTTCAAGCGAAAAATGAGGAATCCTATAATAATACTATTCACAGAGAATGACAAAAAAATCTCAAGATTTAACTTTGATAATAAATTAAACTTTATATTTTTAATTTAAACAAGTTAAACTTTGAACCTTTTAATTTGTTATAATTCAAATCATTCATCGACTCTCGTTTATGTAGTTTGATTGCATTAGTCGTTTCCTGACAAAATAATCAAAGAAACGATATCGAACGAACTGGAGTACATTTAAAAGCCATAATCTTTACAATTCGGGTATATATTCAAGCAAAAAATGGACAGAGTGACAAAATTTGAGTATTGCAAAGGCTAAATTTGAAAAAAAATAAAGAATCTAATGTTTTTGAAATCTCGATAAGTGTTTTACAATAAGCCCTAGAACCACACGAAGTTGTACTCTATAATTCTTTTTGCCCACCAGTCAGTGCCATCAAGTTATATAAACAGAAACTAACAAATAATTTGAATTATGAAGAATTAAAAAGTTGAGAGTTTAATTTATGAAAATTAAAATAAAATTTATAATTTAATTTGTTATCAATGTGAAACCTTGGGGCTTTTATTGTAGTTTTTCCTACTATTAATATTGAAAGTTTCAAAGAGCGTGTGGGGCCCTTACCTTTTAAAAGGGCTGTAATTTTGAAACGAAGCAATGACAAATTGTTTCTTTTTTTTATTATTACATTATTAATATTGTTGACTTTTTTGCGAAGTCAGGATTAGGAAACTTCCAAGTTCCATCCACCACCCCTCAACCGGGGCCCACACAGGCATGACGACAGACTTACCTCATGAGTTTTTTATTTGTTTTTTAACATTTTTTTTAAAAATATTTAAAAAAATAATACAATTGAAAAAATATTTAAAAAAATAACACAGTTAGGCGAGTCGTCAATGTCATTGGCGCTAATGACAATAGCGACTCGCGAGTGCACCAAAACGATATCGTTTTGGTTCAAATTCTGGAGAAAAAAAGAGAGAGAGAGTAGGGATGGCAACGGGGCGGGTTCAGCCTCCTTCTCCCCCTCCCGCTCCCGCTTATGAATACCCACCCCATTTAATAATTTTTTAAATTATATATATACATAATTTTATATATAATTATTGAGATATATATATATATAGTAAAGATATTACGGTATATTTTTTAAAAAATAAGAATAATTTTGACTTTTTACACATAATCGGGGTAATCGGAGCGAGTTCGGGATGGAGGGGCTAAACTCTCCCCCACCTCGATTATTAATCGGGTTTTAATTTTTCCCCACCCCCGTCCCGCTCGCCCCTATTTATTCCTCCCCAAACCCGCTCTAAACGGGGTGAGGCCCAAAAATAATAGGGGGAATTGTCATCCCTAAGAGAGAGCCATTTCATCCATCTTTGATTAATGACATCCACCCACATCCCAATCTTGTTCTCTCTCTCTCTCTTCCGCCACATGGTCCACATCCCAATCTCATTCTCTTTCTCTAAAACGTGGATCTGGACTCTCTCTCTCTCCCTTTCTTCTAAGGTCATCAGACTCACCACACCAATCCATCTCCGATTGTAAAATTCTCTCCAATAAATAAACCTATTAGTATAAACAACAAAAATGAAAGAATAAGGCCTTCATGTATTGTTTCTTACAATCTTCTGTTTTTTTTGTGTATATTAATGGATTTATTTATTAGGGAGATTTTTGCAATCGGAAATGGATTGGTGTGGTGAATCTGGTGACCTTAGAAGAGAGGGAGAGTTCAGATCCACTTTCTAGAAAGAGAGAGAATGAGTTTGGGATGTGGGTCATGTGGTTAAAGAGAGAGTGAACAAGATTGGAATATGGGTAAGTGTTATTAATTCAGGATGAATGAAAGGGCGCTCTCTCCCCCTATCTCTCTCTACCTTTTTTTTTAGAATTTGAACCAAATCGATGTCGTTTGGGTGCACTCAAGAGTTGCTATTATTATTAGTGACTCACAAGTCGCCAATGACATTGGCGACTCGTCCAACTGTGTTATTTTTTTAAATATTTTTTCAAATGTGTTATTTAGTTTTTATTTTTTTTAAAAAAAAGTGTTAAAAAAAAAAACTCCTCACCTCATATTTCTCTTCATTTCTGATAGTACAACACCGTATTGTCCGCATCATATATATATATCGATCCCGTTTTTAATGATATAATTTGAATATTTATTTATTTTATAACAAGAATCTAAGTTAATTAAACATTTATACTCATATGGTCGGATCAAATATGTGTTATCAGATTAATACTCTTTGTTTATTTTTTTCAAAATAAATAAGATCAAATCATGTGGATAAAGATGTCCAAATAACTTAATTATTTTTTTAGAACGATTTTGATCATATAATGGGACTACACGAAACGGGGCTAAAGTGAAGCGGACATGATGTTGTGACTTTTGGGATATCAATTTTTTTTAAATTTTAATTTGATTATTTTTATTTTTAATAATCTTTTTAATCTTCTTTTCTTTTTAAACTTTTTCTACTTGATAATTTTATTATTTTTTGGATTTTTATTTTTATTTTTTGGCACTTTTTTTTGTAAGTCTACTTTATTTTTTATTTTTTTGAATCTCTCTAATCAAGACAAACTAAAAGATTTTAAAAAATTACTAAAAACTAACATAAATCGACTTTTGAAAAAATTAATTCAAATAACAAACTCTGATCCCAAACTAGGCGAATGACCCGGAGACGAGTGATTCCTTGAGATTAAATGATTTATTTAAATTTCGTCTTACATTTTAATTAAAAATAATAAATTTTTTATAATAATGGTATTTTTAAAATTATAAAATCACTTCCATGGATATTTTGCTTTGAAGTGTTGAAATCAAGAATTGCCAAAAGTCATTCTATGTTCATTTTTCAATAAGTGATGATTGATATAAAGTCATTTATATAAAAACTTACATCACACCATATAATATAATATACATATTTTATGAGTCTTTTATTTATGATGATTGATGCTATGATTTGAACCTTTGAGTTGGCTCCACAATATCTCCCACTTCACAAATGGCCCCCACACTAGTGAATTGGTCTCATATTTTATTTTTGGATAATTATACAAAGTTCTACAAAATAATTAGTTCGGGCAAATAGGATCTATCTAAGAGGAGCGGGTAAGGGCGACCATCACTCTAAACTTTCTTCAAATTTTATAGTTCGACCTAGCTTTTTTGAGAATTTATTTACTGTTTAGTAAAAAATTTAGACTTTTTCGATTCCTCTTTATGAGATAAATTTCAAAATAGAAAAATTTGGCTAATTTAACGATAAAAATATATTTTTTTGTTTTTAGTGATTTTTTTTTTTAAATTAGATAATTTTTATATTTTCAGATTCTTCTCATGGAGAGAAACAAGAAAAGTATAATTTTTTTAAAATTTAGACTTTTTCGATTCCTCTTTAAGAGATAAATTTTAAAATATAAATTTTTTATTCAAATTTTAAAAAAAATCCAAAAATGACAAATTTGGCTAATTTATTGATAAAAATAAAAAAAAATTCTTTAGTGATTTTTTTAAAATTAGATAAATTTTATATTTTCAGATTTTTCGCGTAGAGAAATAAGAAAAATAAAAATTTTTGAACAAACGATTAGAATAATTCTTTAAAGACCAAAAAACTCAAGAACTAAAACAACTAAAAAAATTCAAAAAAAATTAGGCCAAACTGAATCTTAGTTATTAATATTTTAAAATTATATAATTCCGTCACTCCAAAGTTCAAGTTAACTAATTTATGCATAATTTACTAATTATGTATCTTATATATATATATATATATATATATATATATATATATTCCTCTTTCTCAAAAGAAATTCCTACCTCCTTCCCCACGTGACCCCACCACATAAAAGGACTCCCTACACTAATCATCAGCAATCTTATAACAAAACACCCTTTTAGACTAATAAATTATTAATTAGTCCTAAAAATATAATTAAGACTCTCAAATGAGGTGCAGTTAGTTGCAATTCTGCATTAGGTAAGGGAGTTGGCAACTTTGGAACTGATAGAATTTTTTTATTTTCACCGGTAGGTATTAAATTCTTGGATGGATTACGTATTTAAAATTTTTATATAGAAAAATACTCAAAATAAGAAATATAAGCCTGCCCCTCATGCCACTAACTAGCTTTGAATATGCACCGTTCATCTTACTTTTAAGTAAAATTTTAGGTAAAAATTTTGACAACTCATAAGTAATATTTTCATTAATCTTTTCTGTTAGGGTATCGGACCAAGCAATCCACTTTCGTAAACTCTGTAGACGAACCGTCAACAGTGAACTAATCGTTCTGATCGCAAATTTAAATACAAAAGTCAAAACATTCTCTAACACACCAATTGATTTGGGAAGACACGGTAAAAGCCAAGACTAACAAGTGGTATCAAAATTATTTTTCTTTGTTCGAGTCATCAAGGCCTCGTTTGATAAGTGTGATAGGGGATTATTATGATTAGTAATGAAGTATAATTGAAATTGATAATCAGTAGGGATTAGTAATGAGATGGGGTAGTTTAACCTCTTGTTTGATTTGCACGAGATTAGACAGTGAAATTATTAAATATCAAGGGTAATGTGGTCAATTTGGCCTTAATTAGATGAGATTATAACATGAATTTTTATATTTATCCTGTAATTACACACATATACAAATGTCAATGGTAATTTGGTCAATTTGAGCCCATAAAATAAGATGATATTGTTAATACCATGTTCCCCAATTTGGGGGATTAATAGTCTGACCGGATTATTAGTCCGGCCATAATTGTCAAAACCAAACACGATATTAAAGGGCCTACATGATTGGTAGTCCAATCCGGTCATCTAGTACAATTATCAAACAAGGCCCAATGTAGTTTCTTAAATGAGAGATTATGAAGCCAAATAATTTACCTTTATAAGTTTTGCAGACTCACCGCTACAAACATAAATTTAAATATCTACGTGAAATTTATTTTTTTTTTTGAAGAGAGCGTAGAAACTCTTTTAACACGAATTGATTTTAGGAAAGAGATTAAAAGTTGGGACTAACACTTTCAATTATAATAATTAAACAACTCAGCATTTGATCGGTTAAACGTCAATCATTTTGACTTCTCATCTGGTTTTGGTAGTACTTTTGTTTGTGACAGTCGACGCCTAACTACCCCAACCGTCTATTGGAAGAAGGTTAAAAAAAGGAAAAGGAGAAAAAAAATTATTAATGTTTATTAAATAACTATATTTTTAATAAACATTAATTAATGATTAGAGTTGTATTAGGTAACTGACTATAAAGGGAAGTCCTTTTTTTCTATATTTTATTCCAAGCATACCAAACATAGTTTGAATTCTTAAATATGTAGAATCACTTCATTTTATGTTGAGGATTAATAAAGTTTTTGAGTTTTTTTCGTGTTTAATGAACTTTTTTCATCATTTAATCAAAAATTCGTATTTTTCAGGTCTTCTTGATCAGAAAAATATGAATATTTAAATTTTGAGAAGAAAAAAAATAACTAAAGGCAAAGAGTAAAAATAATTTTTTTATCTTTAGTTGAATATTTTTTCAAATTAGATAAAAAAATTTAAGTTTTCAGACTCCTCTCATCAAGAGAAGCTAGAAAAATATAAAATTTTAATTAAATAATTATTAAAGTTCACTAAAGATAAAAACATTCGAAAACCAAGATTTCTAAAAAAATCTATAAAAAAAACTAGGCCAATTAAGGCCCAAGCTTGCCGACAATCCTCAAACAAACATCCAACCAGGCCAGTATGTGTTGCAAAGAATTTTATGAGGATGTAAAAAATTCAATGTTTTAATTATCGGCCGGTGCACAACCACTCCGGGTTTTAGACCGCTAAAACCAATGCTTATCAATATGTCAAATGATATTATTCAATATCACTCGATATACATGACCATATTACCGATATTGAAACGCATTTAAAACACAGGAAAAGGAAGTTCTAGATTCAAAATATTGGGTCCAACCCGCACATACATGCGAAAAAGAAAACCATAATTACGTCCACAAATAAAGAAAAAAATAGAAACCGCGTGGCTTGAATCTAACAACTTACGTACATCCATGGACGAGAGAGAGAACTGATCCGTAACAGCCAATTATATTGATGACACAACATCAATTGCACTGCCCAATGGCCATGCTGCTTCAACTAGGGAGTTTTGGTACTTAACTTGCTTCACCAGTGTAATGTTTTGCATGGGATCTAGACCTGTCAACAAGCGCCAGCATTTCAGTTTCCAAAAACAAAATTTTTTGACATAGATCAAGAATTGTGGCATCAGGGACTTGTACAGAAGATGTTGGCACAACTTACCAAATCCATCAACAAGCAACGAATACTGGTACACAAGGTCCATGCACAAGTAGGGCAGGTTATACTCTTCCACGCGCGGATACGTAGATTTGGCATCCTTGAGTGTTGTTTTACAAGCGCGCTTAGCCGCATCCCCGAAATCCATAGGACGGACTTTGGCCATGGGCAGATTAGGATCGATAAAGCCAGCCTATATGTGGAATCAGTTGAAGTCAGCATTCATTTCACAGACAAAACAAGAATGGTTAATACGTTTCTTATTGGAGTAGTGATATACAAATAATTTATATACATAATAAAGTGGCTCATTCATATCCATCCATTGGAAATGAAAAAATCCATTAGAGTGCTTTATAATTGCAAAAATACCCTTGACACATCATTCTGCATATGATTTCTGTATGTATAGCATTTTCCTTCTTTATTATAAGTAGCAAGGAAGGATTAATACCTCGGCAGCCCTATCGAAGAAAAACGAAGCAACGTATAGATTCTGCTGTCCCTTCCCACCTCCACCGTTCCATATCCCGCCAAATGTGCATTTCTTATGCGTACAGGGTTCATCAACTTTGAGAGCCTTAACAACCACTCTCCTACATCTCCTCCTGCTTGAACCGGAGAGAGAAGCTGATGCAGGATAAGATGCTCCTCCATAGGTGTAGGACCCTTGAAATACATTAGTACTTGTTTTATTTTCTTTCCCAGCAACACAACTTCAACAAAATGTACTACCTATGTTACATGGATTCAGATATTGATTGCAAGTGTCTGACACCAGAACACTCCCGGATCTCATATTTCTTGCATGCTGTTTTAGGAAAAACGATGTTTATAAACTTTTTTTCAGAAGTGTTTCGGCCAGAATTTGAATGAAGAAAAGTTTTATGGATTCAAATTCACTTAAGTGTGTGGGATCACATAACCAAGTGAATTTGGACCATCCAATTTTTGAATTCGGGAGACATTTCTTTGTCCAAATTCGGGGACTGTAGGGTTTCTCTTTTTTGGGGTGCATTTTATGCCTCTTATGAACGGTTAAGGGTGCATTTCCAAATAACCTACACAAACTTAAGGGTTCATTTCCAAATAACCAGCACTATCATATGCTTACTCTCAAGTGTCAAGTAACCGGCACCAGACCAGTTAACAAATTTAGAAGAGTCCATGTAACATAACTTACACAATTCCTAGCAAAAATACTTTGATAATGCAAATGAACAAAAAATAAGATAGCAAGTAGCAACAAGTCGCATGAATCTATAACCATTTATACTCGTAATACTTCGACGATGCAAACCAACAAGACGATGCAAACCAACAAAAGAAACAAGATGCGCTA
>BRYF01000001.1:13490000-13492500 GCA_030159135.1 Actinidia polygama | reverse complement strand
ATGCGATACCAAATTATAAAAAAAACTACTACTATAACACACCAAAAAAGAAAGAAAGAATTAGTAACATTAAACACAAGCTCCTCAGGTATCTTCTACTCCTAGCCCAGTTTTGTTCAACTTCTTCTTTTAGAATTTCTTAATTACTTTGATTTTTGATTTTTTCGTTTTTAATATTTTTTTTAAACGTTTGATCATATTTTATATTTTTACGAATTTTTGTTCAACTTTTTTTTAGAATTTCTTAATTACTTTGATTTTTTATTTTTTCGTCTTTACTAATTTTTTTTAAACGTTTGATCATATTTTATATTTTTACGATTTTTTTAAAGTAAAATAATCTGAAAATATAAAAAAAAATTATCTAATTTTAAAAAAATAACTATACATTTTTTTGTAGCCCATTCAAACCTACATGACTTTCATTGAACACCTCTTAAACACAAAAAAAATATTTTTACTCGATAAATTAATTATTTTTTTTTAAAATTTAAACTAAATTTTTAAATTTCTCTAGTAAAAAAGCTGAAAAATTAGTCAAATTCCCTGTAAACAAAAAGTAAACAAAAAAAAAAGCTTCAGAGTACGAAAAAGTCTCAGAAAAATCTATGCCAAACCGGCTTTAAAAAAAGGGAAAAAGAAGAGAGAGAGAGAGAGAGAGAGAGAGAGAGAGAGAGAAGCGTTTACCTGTACGAAAAGCTCGAGATCACTGCCAATGCGAAGGAGATCCAAGTGCTGGTCGAAGCGAAAGACATGGACGCGGCTTCCGGAGCTTCCGGCATCGAAGATGACGGCATAACTACTCTTGTTGACGGACGACGACGATGAAGATAACTTGCGATTGGGAAAAGACTGGGTAGAGAGAGAAGGGGTGAGCAAGAGAAAGAGCGCAATCGAGACAAGGAAGAGAGAGACCGAACGGATCTTGAGGCAAAGGAGGAGTGAGCCCATCTCTCTCTCTCTACGCGGCGTGCCGGTGGTAAATTTTTGCCTAGTTTCCATGTGTTATACATTGTTGTATATTTAATAATAACTAATAAGAATAGGAAATTTATTTCTACACTCCTTAAAATAATTTCTACACTCTAAAATAGGAATATAAAAATCAATACCAATAATAGTGTTGATTTCTACACTCCTATTTTAAAATATAAAAATTAAAATTTAAAATGTAGAGACTGAACGGATTTTGAGGCAAAGGAGGAGTGAGTCCATCTCTCTCTCTCTACGCGGCGTGCCGGTGGTAAATTTTTGCCTAGTTTCCATGTGTTATACATTGTTGTATATTTAATAATAACTAATAAGAATAGGAAATTTATTTCTACGCTCCTTAAAATAATTTCTACACTCTAAAATAGGAGTGTAGAAATCAATACCAATAAATCAATACCAATAATGGTGTTGATTTCTACACTCCTATTTTAGAGTGTAGAAATCAAAATTTGGAATGTAGAAATCATTTTCCTTTTTTTAGTAGAATAGATTTTTATATATAAGAAATATTTGTACTACATTGCTAAGATAAACTTGAAATCGACATTCTCTTATTATAACTCTCTCTTTATAAGAGAAGTTTATGTCACGTTGTTAAGATAAACTTATTGTGGGAATGATTCTCTATTTATAAAAGAATGTCGATTTCACGTCGCTTACAGCTAAATCTTTTGAGTGAGAAGAAATCTCATATAAGCAGGAAAAGTTTTTTATTATTTTTTTCTTAAACTTTGACACTCATGTTTTAAGAGATTTCATAGTTTGTGTTTACTATTTTCTTTATATATATTAGTAGTTGTCTGTATTTATAGTCATTAAGCAAAAAAAAGGCTACATCTTAAGCGTACTTGTTAGAATTTTATAATTTAAAAAAAAGATAAAGATATAAACGCCAGATAAGAGATACATTGCATTTATATACAAAGAAATACATTGTTACCAAATGGAGAACAAAATCGAAAGTATAATGATTTTGAAAAAATATTGATAGTTTAGGAGAAATAAGAAAAAAAAGGAAATAAGTGTTTTAGTTTTTTTTTTGTGGGTCCTACTAAAAAAATAATCCAATGGATAAAAAATATGCCAAACTTTAAAAGTTTTTGTCCATTGAATCACACCATATATGGATCTCATACTTTTAAGAATAAAGAAATGATATTTTTTTGGAGTAAAAAAATAGTCACAAGTGAAATTTTAGTAATTGGATTAACTCAAATGAATTTCAACCATAGTTAATAGGAGATAATTTAAAATATTCAAAAACATTTGTATTTATATTATATATAAAAAAAAATAAATGAGAAGAAAAAAGAGAAATTTTATTTTAAAATTTTAATTAATGATAGTAATGATTATTTTAATAAATGACTGTTTTAATCAACATTGGCTATAATTTTGACAATTGAGATTTCGTCCAAAATGGCTAATATGCGAAAAAAATGTGAACTTTAAACTATTGATATTTTAGTCTAATATCGGTGAAAAGATGTGAGCTTAGGAAATTTTT
>BRYF01000001.1:13467500-13470000 GCA_030159135.1 Actinidia polygama | reverse complement strand
TTCCACATTGTTATTGATATTCTTGTTCTTTGATGCCCGTTGTTGTTGGCATTCTTAGGAATCAAAGGTTCGTAGAAGCCTTCTTTTCTTCTGGCATTACGTGTGAATCAACAAAAACCTAGGGTTTATCCTTTCCATTACACACTACGCTGCATCAGTTGGTATCATAGTTTTGAACGCTACTTGGACTATGCCACCCAGAAAGCAACCTGTTGTGAGCTAGAGAGGTTCCCCCGGACGAAGTGTATGAACGTGACGACCGGATTCAAATGGCACAGCAAGTCGAGATGTTAACCCAACAAGTTGCTGCGGTAATAGCTCACCTCGAGCATTTGGTGTTCCTTCCATTTGGTTCACTTCATAAGGTTTCTTTGCAACCTAAATCGTTTCCTTCAAGAAACTTTTCAAGTTGAAGTTATGGGAATGAATTGAGGACGAGAAGGCGGACATGCAGCTATCAAAGGGGCAGTTTGCAAAACTGGTTTTGTTCTGCATTTCTCCTCATTAGGTTTTACTAAATGCAGTCTACTTTGTAAGGTTTGTTAATGTTTTATATAGGTCGATATGCCTTATTATTCATGAAATTAGTCTTTCCATTTCTTTAAATAACAATTTTTTTCCTTGAATTGAAGAAATTGGATTTGGATTATAACCAATCGCAGCACCTTTTCAAATTCTAAAACACATAGTTTACTCGTATCATTTCCTTTACTTCGAGGAGTATTGACATTATGTTGATGCACTGGTAGCAAGATCAGAGTATATTCAAAATTTATCTTCTTTTTTTTGGTGTGAACCGATTTCAATTCTAAGCATTCCAATCTAGTAACAAGATATTATGCTGCTATAGTAGTCTGGTTCGAGACATTTCGGCTTGCTTACCAGTCATTTAGGAGTACTGAATCATCATGCTTGTCCGTTCTTTGTATATTTCAACTTGACTATTTTGCCCTCTTTGTATTCCAAAGAAACTATGTTATTGAATTTATTGGTTTTTCAAAAAAAAATATTGTGGGCGCGCGTGAATATCTCTAGTGATTTCTTTGGTGCTACGTTATCCGTGTTCCACATCTACAAATGTTAGTGAAGAACATGTTTCTTTTCGAGCTTCATACTTTATATTTCTTATCAAGTTATCTTGACAGGTTTCTTCACAGTTAAAGAGGAACTCAAACCACATGTAATCCTTACATTACCTATGTTCTGTTGCCAAGGCTCCTTCAGGGTAGGACTCAACGAAAGAACGATTACACGGATTAGATCTGACTATTACTCACAAAGGTATCAAAACTGTGGGTGATGTTAGAAGAATTCACGGGGCTTAACTTAGCCTTGAAAACCGACTTACAATGGGAGAGTTGTCCAAGGGTTTATAAGGAGATACAGGCTTTTGTATCCAGGCGATGTGGAACTTCACTTACACCCTCCTTCACGTGAAACGTAGAGATGTGAGGTAAGAGCATGAGGTAAGTGGTCCAAAAGGTGTGAGACTTCACTCACGGCGAGAACATGAGCTGAGCGGTCTAAGAGGAGAAGGCCTTTCGGAACCTAACTCTAATACCATGTTAGAAGAACCCATTGGGCCTAACTCAACCCTGAAAAACCGACTTACAATGTGAGAGTTGTCTAAGGGTTTATAAGGAAGTACATGTTTTCGAATCCAAGCGATGTGGGACTTCACTCACATATGCGAATTCTCTTACATACGAACTCATGTCAAGACTCTTCATCCTTGATTCTACTCGAAGAAAGATTCCGAGGCTTGGACTTCAAGATTATGCTGAGACTTTTGATCCTACATTTAAACTACTGATAAGACTGTTCAACAGTTCAGTAGAGGACCTACTCCAAGTAAGACTACGCAGCTTGGACATGAAAAAAATTATACAGATCCAATTATTTCTGACAATTGTTGTAAACAAGGTTTTAAATAGCAGTATCGGTAATATAATCATGTATTGACAAAGTTCGAACTTTTATCGATCAAGAAAGACAAAGTGACATAGAGAAAGACAAGAAAGATAAAGAGTGATTGACTAGTATTGAAATAGTGAGGAAATGATTGGGCGTAGTCAATATTTTTAATCTCTTCATTCGAGTATATATTCACCAACTAACAAACTCTTTAATTTCACAAATTGGGATCCACTTTTATCATTTTTTGTCATATAGTACACAAATTTTACCTATGCAATGAAGATGCTCTTAAGTGTATTGCTAAGGTCAAATGTTAGATTTTAAAAGATAAGTTAAAGGTGTCATATGATGGTATTGGTTAACGAGGCCAACAATTTAGCAAAGAAGAGAGAAAGAGTGAGGAATAAAAAGAGAGATATTTTGATAAGCAATGTCAAGGAAATATAAAAATTTTATTTAAATTTTTAAAAAAAATCACCAAAAGCAAAATTTAGATTATTTGTCAAGTTGATTTGTTTTTCGAGTCTTTATCTTCAGTCAACAAATTTTAAATTATTTGACTAATTTTTTATAATTTTTTGAT
>BRYF01000001.1:13447500-13450000 GCA_030159135.1 Actinidia polygama | reverse complement strand
ACAGTTCCAACCTGCCCTATACTCTAGGATTTCAAACTTGTGGTTGTTATCACGGATGTGTATTTAATTGCTGAACATTGAATATGAAAATACAGATTTGATTTCCTCAATCTATTATGGTATCAGAGCTCCACAAATAGCATTAGCCGATCTTTCTTTTTTTTTCTCCTACTTTCTCCCTTTCTTTGTTCTTCAGCACTCATGGCTATCGAGTCTGACCCTGTAACCATCCACAACACCAATGAACCACACCAAACCCTCATCAGCATCAACGTTGCTGCTCAAGCCCCTCTCAAACTCACCTCTATCAATTACCTCTCCTGGAAACTGCAGTTCCAAACACTCTTCATTGGCTATGATCTTCTTGGCTATATTGATGGCTCCAAACCATGTCCGCCAGCCACCTTGAACCAATCCAATACCACCATACCCAATCCCAGTTTCATTCTGTGGACCAGACAGGACCAGCTAATCCTCAACGCTATCATTGGCTCCATCTCACCCACCATTATTCCCTTCATAGCTCAAGCCAAAACCTCTAGACAAGCCTGGACAATTCTAGCCAACACCTATGCTAAGCCCTCTCATGGCCGCATCAAACAAATCAAAAACCAACTCAAAACCTTCACCAAAGGCTCCCTGGGCATCACTGAGTTTATGCAAACCATCAAAACTCTTTCAGATGATCTTGCTCTACTTGGAGCCTCAATTGATGAAGAAGAAATCACAGACAAAATCCTCGATGGTCTCAGTGATGATTACAAAGAATTAGTCCGCGTTGTCCAAGCAAGAGATACCTCTATCACTTTTGAAGAACTGCATGAAAAACTTCTCAACTTTGAAGCTTCTCTTCAAACAATACCACCCGAACCACATCATTTTCCAGCCATTGCAAATCCCACATACCGAACCAGCAACAAAAACTGGCATCCTTCTCAACCACAAGGCAATACCACCACCAACTGGCGCCCACCCTTCAACTCAACCAATCGACAATCTGCTGCAACCAATGCAGGGCTCCATTCATCACAGGGCCCTCGTTCTTCTCCCAGACCATACCTTGGTCACTGCCAAATTTGCAGGATTCAAGGTCACACCGCCAAACGGTGTCCTTCATTTCGCCTAGTACCAATTCACAGTTCCACCACATCCAACTCACTCAATGATCACCCGAGCCAAGAACCACATTCGTAAACCAATCGCCAAGATGAACCTACATACCCAACTCTCAAAATCCAATGATCTTGAACCAACAACCGTGGCAAAAGCCCTGACAGATCCAAAATGGCGTCAAGCCATGTGTGATGAATGTGATGCCTTAGTTAGAAATGGAACGTGGGAACTTGTTCCACCTGATTCTACACAAAATATAGTTGGGTGTAAATGGATTTTTAGAATTAAACGTAACTCTGATGGCTCCATTGACAGGTTCAAAGCACGTTTAGTCGCAAAAGGATTTCATCAAAGACCAGGAGTCGATTACCTAGACACTTTCAACTCTAGGGGTTGGTCCTTAAGGCAACTTGATGTTAACAACGCCTTTCTCCAAGGACACCTCTCAGAAAATGTCTACATACAACAACCACCAGGTTTTGTTGATCAAGATCATCCATCCTATGTCTGCAAACTTCGAAAGGCAATCTATGGCCTCAAACAAGCACCTCGAGTATGGTATCATGAACTTCGCACTTTCCTTCTTAACTCTGGCTTCAAGAATTCTCATGCAGATACCTCACTATTTGTTCTCACTATTGCTGGCCGCATTATGTATCTAGTTGTATATGTGGATGACATAATAATCACTGGTGACAACTCTAAGATGATCGACAACTTTGTTGATGTTCTTGCTCATCGATTTTCAATTAAGGATCTTGGACAACTCTCATATTTCTTGGGTGTGGAGGTAATCCCAAATAAGCATGGTATTCTATTTTCTCAGAGGCGTTACATTATGGATATTCTAGCTCGAACTCATATGACTGATGCCAAACCCGTGCTCACTCCAATTCCAACTAGCCCACCTCTGATGTCAAAATTGGGCTCTCCTTTGTCTGATCCAACAGAGTACAGAATGGTTGTTGGCAGCCTTCAATACCTCTTGATTACGAGACCAGACCTTGCATTTGCAGTTAACAAGCTATCTCAGTACATGCACACTCCAACAACCGACCATTGGAACTTTGTTAAACGTCTATTACGCTATCTGTGTGGAACTATTAATGAAGGCCTCCAAATACATCGCCAGTCCCCATTGAATCTACATGACTATTCAGACGCAGCTTGGGCAGGTGACAAGGATGATTTTTCATCTACCAGTGCTTATGTAATCTATCTTGGTCGTAATCCAGTCTCCTGGAGTTCTAAGAAGCAGAAAGTTGTTGCCAGATCTTCCACAGAGGCTGAATATAGGTCCGTAGCTAATGCAGCTGCTGAACTCAACTGGCTTTGTTATCTCCTAACTGATCTTGGTGTTCAACTACCTTGCAGTCCTGTCTTATAT
>BRYF01000001.1:13435000-13437500 GCA_030159135.1 Actinidia polygama | reverse complement strand
ATAATAATTCCTTTAACACTGGAAGTACTGAGGCTATGTGGGCATAAATCCCATGACATTGGCATGGGCATTGTAGAAATCATGTCCCTTTTGCTCAGAATTATAGGGTTTAGTTGAAAAACTGGGAACAGAGGTTACAAAAACATTTAGGGCATATGTATTATCTGTTAATGTGGTAATGTGAAATGAGACAGAGGGAGTGTTAAAGGAATTGTGGGCATTTGAAAGATTAAATCTGTAGTGTTAAAGGAATTAGTGTGTATAAAAAGGACGGGAAGGGCATTGTGTGCATTTTTGAAAATAATTTCAGTCAACTGAGCACTTTTTGACTACGTGACTGACGGAATGAGACGGAGGGGATGTTAGTGACAATTTTCAATAGTTAAGGGGTGTAAGTGGTCGGTTTTTTAATTGAGGGGGTGTTGGTGACAAAACGTTATAGTTTAGGGGTGTATCTATAATTAAGCCTTGCTTTTATATAGGAGTAGCAGCTGTAGTGTCCTGACATCTCCTGGGAGTTTCTCTATGACTCGATGCAGAGTTGACTCGTAGAGTCCATTTGTTAAAATCTGCAGTTTCCACAGGTTTTAAGAAATTGTGCTCCTGGTGAAAGAGGTTAATAACTTAATAGATGTTTTGAGAGTGGTGCCGAGTTCCATACCTTTAGCATGTCACCGATATTGCAAACTAATGTGCCATGGATAGGAGGACCTAATATCCACTCACCAGATAGGTTTCTCACCTTCAACGATTGATTAGGATTAGGAGTTGTGGAAAGCAAACAACAGTAAATCAATAATCAATCAGCAGTCTACAGCCTGGGTCCTGGGATAGAGGTGAAATGCAAATAATAGCCTGTGCACCAAAGTGTATGTATTTTCTATTCTTGTCATTTAAAAAAAATTACTGCCTTTTGCTTGATTTCCAAAAAGAAGTCACCACTAAATATGACTATAATAAAAAAACCACATTCAATCTCCAGTGACCTTCCATGATTCAATAACGTAAAGAAGTTGAAAACCAAATGTGGCATAAGCACAAATCAGGCAATGGATTGCAATTGAGCGAGAGAAACACCACATCAACAAGAAAGCAGCAATGAACTGAAACAAAATGACGGAGGTCAGTTCGCAACTTCAGGAACAGGGAAAAGCAAAGGAACTCAACTTGAATGGGTGACAAAACAACTTAGGGCATCCAAAGGCCAACCTGGTGGCACTGAGACAGAAAAGGCCCCAGAGACAAGTACAGGTAACAAATTCAGTCTGCTGGATGGGATTTCAGAGACTGACGAAGATCAACTACAGCCTTCAGGGCCTGTCACAGAGCAGCCTCAAAGCAACCCCAAGAAACATAAAGTGCAGATATGCAGATAGGGGGTGCTATTTACATTCAGCAAGCAATCCAAATAGCAAGTGGGGATCTGAAGAACAAGCTGCAGCAGATCCCCAAAGTCCAGAATGGAGGTTCAGCTGCTGTTCTGAAGAAGAGTACAATTCAGATTGCTAGAAAACCAGCAAATGTTAACACAGTTGCAAAGACCCTAGAAAAGCCTCAACCCCCATCCTCCTCAACCCCTTCCCCTTCCATAGCTAAAGGGGAGGAAGGAAGGAAAAGGAAAGACAAAAGGAACCTGGAGAAGAGTGGGAAATCAGCATCCCTTGCTGATTTTTGTGCAGACATGGGGGGTGACTCCCCCATCCAAATGATAATCTCAGTCTGGAACACTAGAGGGCTCAACAAGCCTCTAAAGCAGAATGGGGTTTTGAAGCATGTTAGGAAGAATAAGGTGGCAATCATGGGCATTCTAGAAACAAAGCTCACTCAGCAAAGATTAGATGGCATTGCAAAGGAAAAATTCAGAAGCTGGAAAGTAGCAAACAATTTTCAGCACAACCCAAATGGCCGGATCATGACTATCTGGAAGGAAGACATTGTGAATCTGGAAATAATAGAGATTACAGACTAGGTCATTCATTGCCTAGTCACCTGTAAGTCCTCATCTATTAAATTTTCCATCAGCTTTGTTTATGCTTTCAATTCTATTATGGGGAGAAGACCCCTTTGGGATAACCTGCGCAGGTTTAATTCTTCCCTTGAGATGCCCTGTATTCTCCTAGGGGACTTTAACAATGTGCTCAACAGTGATGAAAAAGCTAATGGGCTTCCAATCACCATGTATGAGATAAGGGACTTCAAAAACTGTTGTTATGATATTGGCATCTCAGACCTTAGATCCACGGGGGGTTTTCACACTTGGTCTAATAACTCAATATGGAGCAAGCTGGACAGGGCAATGGTTAACAACAAATGGATCCAAGATGGTCTTATAGCTCATGCCAACTTTGATCTTCCAGGGAAATTCTCAGACCATTCGTCCTGTACTGTCACTTTGCGAGGGGGAAATGACCGTGGTGCCAGTCCTTTTAAATTCTTCAATATGTGGGCAAAGCATGAGAAATTCTTGGAATGTTTAGAGAATGCAAGTGTAGGGAACAGC
>BRYF01000001.1:13390000-13392500 GCA_030159135.1 Actinidia polygama | reverse complement strand
AAGCATTTGGGTAAACCTTCTTGCACTGTTGGATTTCATTGAGGACTTGAGATGAGTCGTTGCATCCAAACATTGGCAGCTTCCACAGTGTCCAATACCTCCCATCATAGTACCCTGGCATTCTGCTGTTTTCCCTATACACATACCCCACCTTTTGCAACAAAAAAAAAGATTATCAAAAAAACTATAAAAGAATATTATTATTAATTCATTAATAGCAGAAGTTGGAAAATATCAAAATAAAGCTTCTTAGAAATCAGTTTCTTCTAGTTTTTTTTAAGTTGTTTTTGACCCATAAACACAAAGCAGAAGTTGTGGCGATCATTTCCAAAATAGAAAAAAATAAGCTGCTGCTGGAAAAAAAAAAAAAGAATTGGCAAACATCCTAGTAAGGCTAGTATACCCAAAACAAACAGATACTTATGAGACAATTCGAGATTTTAAGTTGTGTGTAGATCTTAAATTTAAATTTGTAGACGAAAAGAAAAAAGAAGGGGTCATTTCTCTTATTTGGTGGGTCAAGAAAAAAAAAAGAAGGATAAATAGATATTTGTCAAAAAAATTATTGGGCAAGCCAAAAAAATAAATATGAACAAGAAATTTAATTTTTTTTATTGGATTTGTCTGTAGGATTTTTTTTTCTTCATACTTTCGTCAAATCTATCAGTTTTTCCAATTAGTCTTTTCATTTGATTAAAGGAGTAAGAAAAGTAAAAAAAAATACCAAAAACTCACTAAAAACAAATTTAATAGTCGAAGCAATCGATTAATTTCGAGTTAATTTTGTCTTTAGTGTTTTTTGGGGGGAAAAAATTCTCTTACTTTCAAACTGAAAAAGTAAAAAAATGACAAAAAAAAATCCTAAAAAAAATAATCCAAATAAGGCCCCAAATGCAAATGTTCAAACAAATAATGGTTGCTCTCAACTATTGCATGCATAGAAATGAAGTCTTTTTTCTACATAACAAGAAAATAATATCATCTCTGAGTTTAGTTCATTGATTTATATATCTTACTGCATCAAACTCAAGGCAAGGGATCCATTTGTTCTTGATCATATAATCAATCTCCTTCGCGATCGATTCGTCGGTGAGAGGAGGTAGGTAGGAGAGTGTCTCAAACTTCTTGTTATCAATTGGATTCCATGTCTGAAAATTGTGAGATATATAAGAAGAATAACGTTATACAAGAAGAAAAAATTGTATAAACTTTGTGATCAGAATGATGTGGCAGTTTCTAAACCTTTCGTTACAATACAAAACAATCTCCATTGTGATTATAATTTTAAAATTGTCACTGTCACATCATTCTCGTCTTGATTTCTGGACAAAATACTTGATAGAATATAAGTTTCCAAAAAAAATCTCAGGGTTTAATCACGTGAACAAGTTAAACCCTATAGTTTTAATTATAACAAATTGAACCATATAGTTTTAATCTGATAACAATTTATAACATCCATTAGTCTCTGTCTACTTAGCGCTAACAGAACTAATTGGTTCCTATCGAATCAATTTATAACAACTTTGCATAGGGCTATCCCTTTTAAAGCCCTAATTAAATTAATTAATAATAAAATTAGAGAGTATGTTGTATTTTATTAAAGAGACCAAATTTATATTGTGATTCTACATTATTTTAGAATGAGAATGTTTCAATTAGGGCTTTAAAAATGAGAAAAATCCTATGTAAAGTGATTTTAGTGCATTTTGGCGGGAACTAGTTTGAGTTATTTAGATTGTTATGGAATTAAAATTATAGGATTCGATTTGCAACAATTGAAACTATAGAATTTAATTTGTTTTCATGATCACACCCTATTGTATCTTTTCTAGTTTTCCCTGAAGAATTAAACTTATGGAGTACTATACAAATTAGGAAAAATGATAAAGAATATGACAATTATATTTATATATATATATATATATATATATATATAAACTTATTCAGCATCATTCTTATTAAGTATTTTGTATAAAAAATCTATAAATATAATTATCTATAAAGAGTTGAAAGTCACTTTACCTTCATGCAATGAATTTTGAAGCCATTTGAGACAGTTTTCTTGGCCCATGTAACTGAATCCTTGAAGGGAAAAAGCTTGGATGAGTTGGGCCTCAAGCCAACATAGCTTGATCCAGCAACCGGAGCTGAAAAGGTTACAGCAGATGCAGACATGCTCTTCAAAGTGGAGAGAGAGAGAGAGAGAGAGAGAGAGAGAAAAGTGATTGTTACTTAAGGTTTTGACGAGGGTGGAAATGGTTGAAGACACAGACAAAAAGTAGTGGGGTAACTTACACTTCCCACTGTCGTACTTTAATTAAATTTTATTTTTTATCCTTCACTTTTAGTCAAATATCAATGTTACCCTTTCATCAAATTTATATTCTATTATTTACAAAAATATACCAGGTAGCCTCATGAAAAGAGTCAGCATGACCTTTAATTAAATGGAAGATTGGTGGAAGGGTCACAAATACTAGACCCAAAATAAAGTTGA
>BRYF01000001.1:13352500-13357500 GCA_030159135.1 Actinidia polygama | reverse complement strand
TGAAAAGGACCAACGGAAGCTGTTTCAAGGACAACTCTTCGACGATCAAATCAACGACAAAAAAAAGCAAGAGAGAGGGAGAGAGAGTTGACTACCCATACATAGGAGAATCTACTTCCTTTTACAGTGTAATTCAGTGTGTGTGGACACGCACCAGCTTTTGTGTTAGAATGTAAGCATCTGATTCAATTATGCCCATGTGGATATGGTTGGTAACTAACACATCACATCATAGGAACTTGAGCCCATCCGTGCACGTGATAAATGAAGCTTCGCATGTATGCTATCTTTTGTTTTGCAGCTCAATAAGGAGACTCCGTCGAGATAGTCGCTGTGCTCGTCGTCCGAGCTACCAAGCTAAGGTGGTCGACCGAACTTACTATTGAGCGACAGTTCAATGACAGCACGTGGTGGAGCTAAGCCGAAAATATGGTTAGATATTTTATTCCCTTACACCAGTGACAGAGACAGCTAATCCCCATATGGAGTAGCTGCCCCCCTCAAGTTTGGATTTTTTTTTACCTATAGTTTCAAAAAAAAATTCCAATTTGCCCCTCTCAAAAATCGTAAATGCCCCCTGAATAAAATTATTTACTCCACCACTACCTTACACTAAATAAAATAGTAGAAGAGGGCAACCTGTGTGCAACAAATCTCACCAAAAGTGTCTCTAGGTAACACGAGGTAGACGCTCATAGCGGATCCAAATGCGCTCCATTAAAACGAGCTCAAGCCATAGCCTGATCCTAGCCACACCGAAGGCATTCATATGGCAAGGAGCTGGTGGTGTCCACAAGTCTTGTCCCTAACCGTTGTCTAAAGACTCAAAACTCATGTCTTTTGGGTCACCAAACCACGCGCGAGTAAGCTCCTAGGTAGCCGCCACCCATGACCCAACCAAGGTTGGACGGCTTTGTTTTCTCTGTCCTCAAAACAATTCAAATACATGCATATACTAAAATTATTGTGTATATAAAGAGGATGGAAACATGGGATTTACTGCTGGCTATCGTATAACATCTTATTATGTACATTTTGAAGCTTAAACGAATTAAAAAACAAGTAATTTTATTATATATGTGAACCTTTAAGGCAGTTCGATATGTAAAGACACTGAATTTGTGTTCAAATGGTCGCTAATTTTTAGTCGTCTCAAGACTACTAGAAATTTGTCCGTATGATAATTTCAAAAAAACCCAAATTAATCTTCTTTGGGATCCAATTGAATCAAAGCGGTGATACTGGACTAAAAAATAAATAAATAACAGTGTTGTATTATATATATGATCATAGATAATGGTTTGAGAATGAAAACGCATGTGAACCTTGAATTGAGCAAAAACAGCTTACATCATTTGCATGGGAAATTCTTTCTTCTTTTTCTTCTTTTCTCTTTTTTTTTTTTGCAATCAGCATAAATTACTCAATTGAATTATCCCAATTGACCATAATATAAAACTTTTCATATGATTGATTTAAGTTTTGAATCTCAAGTGATGGACTAATGGTGAAATTCTATTCTGCACTCATGCTTAGAATATATTTGGATCAATGATTTAAAAAAAAAATAATGAGAAATATTAAATTTAAACTATTAAATTTTTTAACTTTAATTTTTTATTTTCTTCCATCAAATTCTTACTACAAATACAGCCTTAAAGTTACTCTACAGGTCTCGAGATATAGGTCTAGTGACTATCTAGTATAACATGTTGGAGAGAAACCACGTGTATCTAAAGAATTAGTGGATATGAGTCCCAAAATCAGTTCAAAATAGGGGTAGAATCAGTGGCGGAGCCAAAAAATAAATTTTATAGGGTCAAATTTATAAAAATAATTTTTTATGAAGTCAAAATTATATTTATAATATATTCTAAGGATAAATTATTATATTTTGCATGATCAAAATTATATTTATAATAAATTATACAAGAACTAATAGTGTATTTTTTTTTTTCAGTGGGACCACTGTCTCTAACGTCCCTCCGCCCTCGGTATTAACCCAAGATGTAATTGCCATTTAATATGTAAAAAAATGAAAGTACTAATATTCAAGTTCAAGTTGGTTTAGTTAAAAAATATATTTTTTAATTTTGGTTAAAATATAAAAAATGAGTACGGAATATTAACTTTTCTTGTTTAAGATAGCTGAAAACCATCTAGTTTTTTAGCAACTAATGGTTACTGAGTTTACTACAAAAAAATCTAAATCAAACAAATCTTAAAAAATCAGGCTAAAAAATTATTCGCCAATAAAAAAAACAAGTCAAATAAATAAAAAAATCTTCAAAATATAACTAAAAATTCTAAGTGAAACAGTACCCTCAATATCTGTGATTAAATTATAAAACAGCGTGGTTTGTTATGACTTTACGTGCTTTCAAAGAAAGTCACTCTGTGATGTAACTCTCCATCATTGAATATTTGAATGGAATAGTAGTGATTGCATGATATGCCGACTCCTCACATGGACAATTGGTAAGGTAGCCATGACCGACATGAGGCTTGCTGGCCGCCCAGTTTTGACCTCTAATGGTGTCGTCACACGTGACGGATGCAGAATTTTTACTGATACAGGCTAAATTATACATTTTTAATGAATATTTTAGAATTTTTTTTAAGAGGAACCAACTTTAACGAAATAGTTAAAACTAACCAAAAATATATTAAAAAATTTTAAAAATATATATATTTTTTATTTTAGTTTTTCAAAAGTTAGGGGCCCCGCCCCCGCCTCCTTTGGGATCGCCACTGGTCACACTCAGTACAGTCCATTTGAGTGTCATGAAATCACAAAAGTCATCATAAAAACAAAGTGTTGGAAAAGGAAAATGAAAAAAAGAAAAGGATAGTTTGGTCTAGTTTTTTTTTTTAGTTATTTGAGTTTTTGAGTTTTTTATTTTAATGAATTTTTTTAATAGTTTAATTAAAAAATTATATTTTTTATTTTTTTTGACGAGAGAAGTCTGAAATTGTAAAAATTTTAATCTAATTTATGAAATAGTTTACTAAAGCTAAAGAAATTATTTTTACTCGACAAATTAACTATTTTTTAATTTTGAATAAAAATTTTATATTTTTATATTATTAAAAACTAAAAAAATATAAAAAAATTAATCAAGTAGTTATGAAAAAAGTTTACTAAACAGAAAACTCGAATACAAAAACAACTAAAAAATAAAAAAATTAGGTCAAATCGGGCTAACACTTTGGTCAAAACCATGTGCGTAATCACTATCATTGAAATTCTAGTAACATTTAAAGAAATTTAAATATAAGATATGTTTGAATATAATATTGTGGAAACTCTTTGGCAATGTATTTCTCATAAGTTATATTGTTTTTTAGACTCTCAAATATTACTTTTTAACAAAATGATAATTTTTCTAATAATATATCTTTCAAGAATTAATGTTTTTAGATCACGAGACAGTATTTTATTACCTTATATATATTGTTGTTACGTGATCTGACATCACAAAAGCATTTTCCATTTCCCATAAATTTTTTGATCGCTTTGAATTTTTGTATGGGTAAATCTCACTTTGCACCCAAAAATTCCAATTTGAAAAGTTTTTCCCTCACATTTTCACCCTCTAATTTTATTCTTAAATTATTAATTCGGTCCATAATATTCCTAAAATTATTGATTTTTGCCTATGTAGTCGAATTGAAGATGTTCATTCAAATGATAAATACAAAAGTGATCATGTGCATTTCGTATGACCAAACAACTCTATTTGTGTGGGCAAAATAGATTTTTCTTTTAAAACTCAAAATAATCAAATCCACATACCCAAACTCACTCGTCTTTCGACCTCTCTCTAAATCCCCAAATCCAAACTCACTCTTATTTCTCTCAAACACACTCGCACAACAAAAACTCCAAGACTCTCTCTATTTTAAATCCAAACCCATTTTTTGTCTCTCTCTAACCCAATATTCTTCTTTTTTTTTTCTCTCTCTCTCTCAACCCCCAAACTCAAACCCATTCTTCTTCTCTTTCCCTTTCACCCCGGCTATATAGTGCAAACTCATATCTATCATAGGAGGCCCAACACAACCACGAAAGTAACTACAAATTGTCTGCTCACCTTCACCCCAAAATCGCCACCCTTTACCTACTACTGCCGCTGCCAAAATGATTGACTCATACCTCTAATCACCAACATTGAAAAAAACTCCAACTTGAAAAGTGACAATCCTACCATAAGCACCATGGCAATTTGCCTCTCACCTACATTATGGTCAACCACTATTCGCCTATCGCCGTCGAAATTCAAATCGTTTACACTCCTTCTGAATTGAAATTGAATTACGATAGCACATCAAAACACCCTAGTTGCCCAATCATCTAAGCTCGTACCCAATGACAATTACAGAAGAGGAGATACGAAGAGAGAAGGAGTTGTGGGTTGGGCTTGGGTTATGTGTTAGGGTGTTAAGATAGGTTTTGAGTTTTAGAAGATTCCCTGAAATGCCAATTTTGTCCATGAATGATGCATACATTGCATGTATAACTCTTTTATGTCAATGATTTTAATGAAAGTCATTAATTGGACTTCATAAACAGAAATTAAGAACTTTAGAGATATTATAATAAACAAAATTATAATAATTTAGGGAATAAAAATAAAATTAATAAATGTTTTCCGTCTACCATTCCAACGTCGTATGGAGGGACGAAGGACATTGAGACTTGATCGAAAGTGTAAGGGGAAAACTTTTCAAATTAAAAGTTGAGAGTGCAAAATGAGACTGAGTACAAAGTCCAGGAGTGCAAAGTAAGATTTATCCTTTTTGTTTCCACTTATGTTTCCATAATATTTATTAGGCACATTTTTGGATAGGGGTTTTATGCTTTATATATCTAATTTGATTTTTGAGTTTTTTCATATTTAGTAAAAATTTATTAGCGTTTGATCAAAACTTTATAGTTTTTCGGTTCTTTTTGACGAGAGAATTTTGAAAACGTAAAAATTGTTACCTAATTTGAAAAG
>BRYF01000001.1:13307500-13310000 GCA_030159135.1 Actinidia polygama | reverse complement strand
GCGCATATCAAGATCTAACGGTCCAATTTGAATTTCAACGACTCTATTACTATTCCAACAGACAAATTAGGTGTTATGACTATAAATAGAACTCCTTTGGGTTGTTTGAAATATATGGAAGTGCTATAATTTCTTTCCATTCTTGCATTTCATTCTTTGACACTTGAGTACTCTCTTAAATATATATTTGTATAATCATCAAGAGAGAAAATATCTTAGTAATTTTACTTTTGTATTTATTCATACATTTAAGATTATTTGTGAGCATTTCTTACTCCAAATTTGTTCATTCAAGAGAATCACTTTGAGTGATTCATTATTGTAATCTAAGGGATGATTGTTCTCTTGAAGATTAGATACTCTCTAGTGATTGTATTATAAGAGATAGTATTTTCTTGAAGATTAGAAGTTCTCTAGTGGTTGTAAATATTTTCAAGCACTCGCAAACTTGAAGAGATAGTAAAATATCAAAGAGGACTTGGAGATTGGACGTAGGCATTGATTAGCCGAACCATTATAAATCATTTGCGCTCTCTCTATCTTTTAAACTCTTTTAAGCCTTCGAATTGTATTATATACTTGCTCATCTTATTTGATATTATCATATCTATTATTGTAAGTATTCTATTAAGAAGCAATTGATTTGAGGGATTTAGTTGTGAGAATTTTAATTGGCTATTAATAGTAACGAACATATTTCACCCCCTCATAGTTTGTCTTTTGGATAACAAGTATTATTTTTTACTTTCTTCCATTGTACTTGTGCTATAATATACATTTCTTTTGAATAATAATTTTACTGAACCAAACTAAATCAAACTAAGAATTTCTCTCAAAAAATAATTGGGGTCGACTACATGAATGCATAAGTAGAATTGCGCTTGAGCGGTATCTTTTGTCAATTTCAAAAAATATTTTTTTTTTACTACAACGTGTTCCAACTCAATTTAGGCCTACACATCCATTCCCTAACATTTCTATCAACAATAATCACCAATGAGGATTACCCCCGAAGAAGGCAATCACCATCCCGTAGTTTCGTTTTGGGTGTTGACTCCTTTACAAAATTACACAACTACATCATACAAAACTTCTCAGTATTCTAATGTTAGTGAAAGTGATTTATGTCTATGATATATATTCTGATAGTGTATTATAATTTTTTTTTCTTTTTGTAATTCTTTCATTACACAACTTCAAAATACTTTTTTTTTTTTTTTTTGTGATTCTTTCACTACACAACTTCAAATCTATGCATATATCTTATATTTATGTATTATTATCATTTTTTTGGGATAAAACTCCAACTAACACACACACACACACACACACACACATATATATATATATAATTTGATATATTAGTTATTGAAAAGAAAAAATAGGAATAATAACCATCACTTCTATTTTCACATATATTGAATTTCATATTTTGAGACACATATATTCTAATTTTCGAGGAATATATTATGATTCTTTTTATAATAACCGCAAATATCCATATCTTTTGAAAAAAACATTAATTTCTAAACTCAAAAGAAGGAAAAAAAGTTGAGATCCAATTAAAATAAAAAATTCAGACAAATACATAAACTTTAATTCAATAATGGATAGTATACCACATGTAATAATTTTTTTAAACCAATTTTTTCAGTAATATTTGTAAAATTTATTGTATGACATTTTAAAAACTATATTTATAGTTTTATAAGACAATTAAATTTAAAAATTCAATCAAAACATAAATAAAAACAAATAGTAACTTAGGCATGTTGTCTCTATAAGGTTAAATAGTAATTAAAGTTTTAAACAGAAAACTAAAATATATATTTCAATTAAAATTAATTAAATATTTAGATAATTCTAAACATTGCCCACCCGTGTGATAACATTTGTAATAGTCTAAAAGAATAAAATTAGAATAAAGAGGTTAATAGAGTTAATATTAAAAAGTAAATCACTAAAATAAAATTCGTGGTTTTTGAAGTCCAATTTGGTACAATATTTTTTTTAGCTTTCTTAGTTTTCGAATTTTTTTGTATTTAGTGAATGTCTTTTTTTGTTTGATAAAAGTTTTATATTTTTTTGGTTCCTCGACAAGTAGTATGAAAATATATATATTTTTATATAATTTGGAGAAAAACTCATTAATGCCAACAAAAAAATTTTTTAGATTTTTTTGATGAAAATTGTTTTATTTCTTTTTCCAAAACTATATGATCGGAAAAGAACAGAAAAATTATAAAATTTTAATTAATTATTAATTTTTTTTAATAAAAATAAAAAAACTTGATAACTAAAATAGTCCCCCAAAATAATATATTTTTATTTTAAATTATAATTTAGCTAAAATTTCACAGACTGGATGATATAATTAACCCCAAATTGTTGAGTGACACTATTTGGCAGCGCAAAAACTCAAAATCATCTCTCATCTTGGTGGTTCGAATTTAGCGCAGCCCCTTTCTCTGCAACTCAATTGATTGCAGCCAATGGCGTT
>BRYF01000001.1:13257500-13260000 GCA_030159135.1 Actinidia polygama | reverse complement strand
CGCTCTAAAAAAAACTGAATTTCCATGATTATATAATCATATAATTATATATTCATGCTTCTTTTAATATTTTTTTTGGCAAATATAAGAACTTCATAGAATTCCAAAACCTCCTCTCATAAAGATTAGAATAGTTCCTTATTCATTGGCATTGATTTTAGGGGTTACAACTTCACACCTATATAAGGTTTCAACTATTTCAAAATTGTCCCTACCAAAACCCACAATCAACCATATGACTGTCATCTACATTTCCCAAGATTGATTGTGGAATCTTATGAAAAATGCTACACTTTAAAAGTGTATGCATTTTTAAACTTACCTTTCAATAATATAAAATTTATTTAAAGTGATGAATTTAAAAAATAAAATATCACATCAATTCAAAAACGAAAGATAAAAGTGAAAGTTTATAGTATTTCGATAATCAACTTTTAAGGTAGACAAATATTTAAAAATAAACAAATAAACAAATAAATTAAGACACCATACATTTGGGAATTTATGTATTTGACAAAAATTTCTGCTTTTTGTCTCCTAGAACTAAATTATTTGTACATGGCTATCAACAACATATCTCATCCAACATTAATTGACATGATTCTATGTATGTCCGTGAAATCAATGACTAAACTGAGTATTGAATTAAGTCAATCTACTGTGGTTTTCTGAAGCATATCTTCAGAAGATCCTATAGGGTCCTTCCAGGCATCACCCTTCGTATGTATTCATATTGACATATCTGTTTAAACTCTGAACTTAGACGTTATAAGTGAAGGAGCCATGAGATTAGTGTTCAAACAATTAATTAACATGAAGATCAAATTTTTTTTTTGAATCAGCCAAAAAATATAAAAATTAATTAGCTAGATACATCCCGTCAATCGATCATTTGGACACATATAATGCGATTGGCATCTCATCATGTTAGAGGTATTGATAATGTTTATCTTATCATTTGGATTTGAAGATTGAGATAAGATTCGAAATAATGATAAGTTTAGTTTATCTCTATCTCTAGCAATCTATAAATATTGTTGTAAATTATATTCAATTTGAGTTAAATAAAATAGTACTACTATATTCTTTTGTGGACGTAGATCATCATGGCTGCTCTCCTCTCTAGTATCAGAGTGGGTCGGTCTTTCGCTATCTTCTTCCTTCTTCTTATCCTACCTTCTATTACTCTTCAATTACCTTTGCTACCAAAAAAAAATCTCATTCTAACAGAATTCCTCCATCTTTTTCTTTGTTGATGTCATAGTTGAGTTTTTTTTTTATTAAGCTTTGAAGCACATTGACAAAAAATAGCACATTTGTGACCACAAAGATTGGTTCTCACCACAAACTCGTGTAGACTTCTTTGTTCCTGCACGTCCAAGGAGAGTAGGGCAATCAACAGTGGCCGCAAATGGAGGATTCTTCCTAAGAATCTTCCATTTGCGTAGAAAATTAGAAATTCAAGATGAGCATTTCTATTCTATCCATGCTTCCGTACATTTTAGAGATATTGATAATAGTTATTTTATCATTTGAAATTTGAAAATTGAGATATAAGATAATGATAAGTGTAGTTTATCTCTATCTCGGTAGTTTATAAGTATAGTTGTAAACTATATTCAACGTAAGTCATTATGGCCGAACCACGTAAACCTTTTGGCTCTCATATCTTAGATATTTGATACATCATATACAGAAAATTCATATATAATATGACAGAACATTTTCGCAGTTTCGGACCATAATCCCATCAAACAAAGCAAATTGGATAAATTACACTTTGTATGTCAATGGGATCATTTGGAAAACATAAAATGCTTGTACTCTCGTGCTTTCACTAAAATCTTAGCTAGATAAGATGTGTCTCGGGAATCATTTAGAAAACATAAAATGCTATTGTTATCTGATCCTTGCACAAAAAATTCATACAGAATATGGTAAATGGATTTTAGCAATTTTGGACCATAATTAGATCAAACAAAGTAAATGGGATAAATTACGCTTTGCAGCATTGAACTTTGGACCATAGTATTGTGGTAGTAGTTGTGTGTGAGCTTATAGTTTCTGGGGTGGTGTTGGGGTTTTTGGAAGGCTTTTGATTGACTAGATCGTGGTTGTCAATCTAGACGCTCTAGCCAATCTTGTTGGGATGCTCTCCTTTGACAATGTTATTGTCATTCATAGACTTTCTTATCATGATTGTAATATTTTATAATTTCAATAAATTTTTTCCTTTTGCTCATAAAAAAATATTGCACTTTCACCAAAATCTTTGTTCATCTGTATATAGAGGTCACACGACTCTTAATTAAATACTAAGTGAACAAAAAATGCCACATTTATGCTTGACTTAAATAGTTGGTGTGGAGTAATGAGCTTGAGAGATGAGAGAAAGAAAATTGAGGATAGACACCCGCGGTGGTTCTATGGCGACGGAGGTAGCGGCAATCAGTTAACAACAAGGTCCCAATTGCAGCACAGAAGTAATGAGATTAGCTGC
>BRYF01000001.1:13230000-13232500 GCA_030159135.1 Actinidia polygama | reverse complement strand
GGGGGGGAAGTTTTTTGTAAACGGGGCGGGGGTGGGGGAGGTCGAACCCGCCCCAAACCCGCTCCGTTGCTATCCATACTTGTTCATGGGTCATGGACATAAATAAATAAATAATAAATAAAATTATATATTTATTAAATAAATTGACTCGCCAAATGCCATAATAAGGAACAAATTGTGAAAAATTTAAAATAAAATTATGAATAACAAAATTAAAAAATTAAAGAGAAAATATAATTAAATTTTGATAACAAACTATTATGATGGTCATCAAGTCATGCATTATAGGACATTATTGTTCATAGATGCTAGGCAAAATTATAGAATTGATAAGATATGAAATCGCATCGGTTTAGATCAAACATTGAGTAAATCGAGTATGCACCTGCCTTTCAATAATATATATCGAACTTACTTAGTTTTGAACCAACCTAGTATGCTATAAGATAATGTATGATAGCCAAACGAATGCAACACAATTATAACGATCCAAACCGTTTACTTTATTTGTCTTGCAATTTTAATCACTCTCGCCAAATTTAAAGTTTATCGGGTATTGAAAACCCTTTTATCTGGGACATTAATTCATTTATTCATTATCAACTAATAATTTATTTCATTCAATCAAGTACGTAACGATAATTAAATCACTTTATTTTTTGAATAGACGATATAACCATACCTACTTAAAATCTAGACGATATTGAGTCGAAAAGAAACTGCTCTTCTGGGCATCGAGTCATGCATTATAGGACATTATTGCTCATACATACACCAAATGTGATCCGATCCGATAGTTACTGACATTGGATCGCCACTGTTTTTGGATAAAATTATAAAATTGATAAGATAAGAAATCGTAACGGTTTAGATCAAATATTCAGTAAATCAAGTCTGCACCTGCCTTTCAATCCTATACATTGAACTTACTTGATTTTGAACCAACCTAATATGCTATAGGTTAATGTACGATAGCCAAACGAGTGCAACACAATTATAACGATCCCAACCATTCACTTTATTTGTCTTGCTATTTTAATTACTTTTATCAAATTTAAAGTCTATATGATATTGAAAGCCATTTCATTATGACGTTAATTCATTAAGTGGCTACTTTGATACGCTCGACAATTACAGGATTGTTAGACATACAAGGCCTTGAGGTTATGAGTGATGCACAATCCCCAATTTGTTTTTCTCAGGCTAAAGAATTCCAGGTTCCTCAAAGAATGACCTTCAGTCGCTCGAAGAAATTGCTGATTGGGTGAGTCAATAATAGTGTTACATTTCCTTCTTAACACCAGCTTTTGGGTGAGCCAATGTCATTCTTAGGCTTCTGTCGATTTGTGCATTTGCAGGCATTAAAAGAAGACTCAGTCTTCGTAGTGACTTCCAAAAGATCGACACTTGACAAATGTCGTCTACCAGTGGGAATCAGATTGTTTGTCTCTGCTGGGCATTCAGAATCTGATCTGCTGAAAGCATTTGAATCGTTGAAGAATGTTACAGCAGTTGTGTTGGCATGTCACAATAGATCTCGTGAATTGATTTCAAATCTGTCGACTTTCTGGGGTGATTATGGAGGTTGATCTTTGTTAATTGAATTGCTGTAAAGCTCATCTCTTTTTTTTTGAACGGAGCTGTTTTTTCGTACCTAAATTTTTTTATCAAATTCTTATTTTTTAATAGTTGAAGTTTGAATTAGCTGAAAGTTTGGTAGTGAGAGTAAAGAAAGTGAATTGAGGTGTCTCACAGGTGTCTCAGCTTTTGTGTTGTAGGATTACTAGTGCGCACGGGCACTATTTTAAAAAAATCACCTCTAAAGCGTACTCGTTATAATTTTACAATCTAAAAAATTTATAATATATAAACGTCAGATAAAAGATACATTGCAAGCAGTACGAAAAGATACAATACTACAAAATAAAGAAGAAATTAAAAATTACAATAATTTTAAAAAAAAATTACTTATTTGAGATAAACGAGGTGTTTTAGTTTTTTGGGGTATAGGTCCCACTAAAAAATGATCAAATGGATAAAATATAAAAAAATAATTTTTACACTTCTTTTTTTATCAAATGCACTCTATTTTTTGTCCTTATTATGAAGTACATTTGATAAAAAAAAAGAGTAAAAAATAAATTACCTTGTTGTGAGTATGTGATGAGTGAAATTGTCAATATCTTATACATAGAATGACTAAAGACACCATTTTTTTTAAAAGTAGCCTTGTTGTGAGTAGTGACTCACGACACTATCACTCATCACACGGTTAAGTAAGTCAGCATGACACAATTATAATACAGGCATAACATACATGGCACGATTAAGTAGACGGGCACGACACGACACGAGTCATATTACTAAGTTAGCGGGTCGGCACGGCACGACACGATTAAGTAAGCGGCCTGCACAACATGATACGATTAAGTAAATGGGTCAGCATGGCACGACACGGTTACAAAACGGCACAATACGACACGGTTACAAAACGGCACGG
>BRYF01000001.1:13167500-13182500 GCA_030159135.1 Actinidia polygama | reverse complement strand
TTTCCATTCCAGTATTTCTTTATCACGCAAGAAAGAACCCAAAACTTCAAGAGCTAATGATAGTCTTCCAGAATAACTTATCATGGCTTTAGAGAGCTTTCCATAATCTTCCTTGATTGGAGCATTTTTCCCAAAGGCATGAAAGCTAAAATGCTTGAGAGATTCTTGGTCATTCAGCTCCTAAGAAAAGCAATCGCAAAACATTTCAAAATTTGCTAAATAAGCAATTGTAAATGCTCACATTGTTTGTTTCACATGTACATAACAACTTTATAATTGAATGCTGATACGACGTTGCAACGATGTTATGGTATTATTGTTATAGTGAATATTTTTCCGTGGGCAACGTGTTTGATGGGTCTTTTGGCTTCAAAGATTCCATAGCATTGAGATTATCGTGTCTACCCCACTAACATGACATTAAACGTTGTCCCCACCACGATTCTGAAATTCCTTCTTCTTTCTTCCACTTGGGAGTTGGTAAATTTTGACATTTTGATTGGTTTTGTTTAACACGCAACAGCTCCTCGTGCCAAATTAATGTTAGGGTAAAGTATACTGACACCCCCGCGATTTTAATGTAATCTCACGGACACCCCACGTATTCTCTTAAATCACAGCGCACCTATTAACTTTTTGATTTTATGTAACACAAGGGAAATGATGACATCGTCAAATTTGAGGCATGATATTCGAAGTTTACCCTTGTGCTAACCCAACCCACACCATAGCCCACCCCCTTCTCCTTCAAACCCTACCCTATTCCACAAACCCTAACTCGTTTTTTTTTTAATCAGCGAAACCCTAACCCTTGTTGGAAAAATGGGTTCAAACTCAATTAGTTTTTCCCAACTAAGTGGGACCCACACACACCTTTTTGGTGGGTCCAAGTGACTATAAATACACTTCTATGTGGGGATTAAGAATATGTAATTAATTATTTAAAACTATTTATAATTGAATTGCAAAATTGATTCTAAATTGTATTACTTAAATATGTTTTATGTAGTAAGAATGGTTAGTTCCGCATTGAAAAAAAGAAGAAACTTAAAGTGGTATATAAAAAGTTTTTTTTATATCTTGGGATAGGCCCCAAGGGATATCCAAGTTTTTTAAGGAGAGGAGTTACGGATAGACTTGGGCCTAGACTGTGGACTCAGTGGGCTGGACTTTAAATTCCACACGCGTGTTGCCCGCCCGGGCAGTGGGCTTGCGTTTGGTCCGGACTACCATATATTTTTTTTAAAAAAAAATATTTATTTATTTTTAATAAATAAAATTTTTAGTAATTGTATTTTGGTCCCCGAATAGTTGTGTCTGTTCGGATTAGTCCCAAACTATTACGTCTGTTCGTTTTAGTCCATGTACATTGTAATTTTAAACCAATAGATCATTTGAAGGGTTGCCTTCCTTCTAAAAAGTTGTATCTTTTCCAACAGCTATGAATTCTCCTATATAAACCTTCCCCCTTTAGCCATTCTGGCACATCAAAGCAATCCGAATTCTTCTATTTCTCTACACTTCCCTTTTGTATATTTTTATTTTGTAAGAGAGAGTATACCACTGTTGTTGGTTTGACATGCTCGTTGTTGTTATGCTGCACCAGTGAGATTCAGACTGTTGTATCTTGGGAGACAGAATCCATTAAATCCGTTGGCACCATTGCAGATGATTAATCTGTCTTAAGGACACTATATTGAATACAAGCCTTAGTTAACCATTTTCCAATTTCTGTTCTTCAAACAAGAAATTTTCTAAGTTTGCTTTGGTTTTTATTTAATGTAATTAAATTAGTTTTTCCAATCTCATATATTGCACAGAAAATTGTCCAATAATCCTAACCACCACCATTGCTACAAAACAACATTGTCACTGCCACTGCCACCTTCCAAGCCACCGTCATGCTGTCATCATCGACAATGTCATCACACCAAATCACCGTCATTAGCAGTGCCACCATTCATTACCATTGTTACAAAGAAACTAACAAATGTACACAGCGTGCATGGTAGAGAGAGAGAGAGAGAGATGAGGATCAAGTTGTGGTTGGTCGAGTCCGGTGGTGTAAGTCTTTCATTCGCGATTTAGCCAAGTGATGTGAGTGCTAGATTCCTAATTCTAATGGCATTGGTATTTTGATTCACGACACTGGTAACGTGGGTCATTGTTCTATTCGTGATTCGAGTGTTTGTTTGGTGCTTTGAAGCATAGTTCTGTGATTTCATAATGTCGGCGGATGTATTCAAACAATAACGACCACGGTGACGGTGCAATCCCTTTCTTCTCTCTCTCTCGAAGGTGTTTGCAACAATGACTTCATGAATAGCTTGGTAGTGTTTGGGTTTTCTCTTTTGAAGGAGTTGGCGTTGGTGACTTGGTGGGATGGCATGGTGGTGATGGGGTTTGTTATGGAGAATGTGGCAGTGGTGCTGGGTGTAATGAGTTTGGATCTTGCAGCGCGTGGAGCTTGGTCTTTTTTTGGGCGTGGATCATAGGTCTTAAGGTGTGGGTTTGGTTCAGAGAAACGGTTTTGGTTTTTGGTTTAGTTTGCCATGTGGGAATTTCTGTCAAAAATTTAGATGGTGTTTGTTCTAATTGCAAATGGTTCGGTAGATTAAGGTGCAATGTGGAAAAAGTTTTAGTTGAAGGGGCGAAAGTGAAAATTGATTGATACTTTCTGGGGGCAAAGTGTATTTAACCTTAATATTGATAAGATTGGTCAAAAAAATGTTGTAAATTAGAGAGAGAGTGAAGTTGGGGGAATGGGCATATTATCTCCAAGTATTAGATGAGGGACCTTGGGGGTATAAAGGACATTTTAATAGGTTGTACTCCCACTAGAAAAGAAAAGTGTAAATAAACAAGGTTAATATTATAGATGCGCAAGCCGACCAGCCCATGTGCTCTGAAAGGTTAGTGCCGTGTGATTTTAGATAATATAGGAGTCGCCAGTGAGATATCAATGTGTAATTTACCCTTAATTTCATAGACTAATAGAGAAACCGACATCTCAACCTAGGGAAAACCAAAAGTTGACTTTACAAGTAGATTACATTTCTGTCCATGAAATTTTTAAACAAAAAGAACACAATATTTCTATGTTGACTTTATATTTTAAATATTTTAATCCATTATTGATGTTATACAATTAATAATCATTGAATATATTTAAATTAGTTAAAATAATCAAGTTTTGTGAATGAATCACATCAAATAATAAATGGTATAAATTAGTTAAAATAAATGATAAATATAACATTATTATTAAACACCTTAATTTGCTATCAGCCTTCTCTCTCTCAAGTCAATAAACCTAATTAATTTTCTAGGATTGAGAGAAATAGCCTCCTCGTCCTGGCCTTACATCGTCTTCCTTCTCTTTCTAGTATGAAAAAAAAAGGGAGTTGTTAATGCCACGAAGAGAAGTTATGGAGCCACCCACGAGAAGTCAATTTGACATATTTACCCTCCAAGCATTTTCAGTCAACTCTATTTGCAAATCATTTCCAGTTATGTGGGTCCCACTTAGATGCGGAACTAAAAACTCTCTAGTGAGTTCAAATGAGTCTACTGCATTTGGATTGTTCTTGACAATATCTATAATGTTATGAAAAAATTTGAGAGATTTATATAAACGTAAAAATTTAAAAAAACATTGAAATATATAAGTTACTTGTTCAATGACACAATTGGTCCCACTTTTCAAGAAGAATGGTCGTAAACATTCGAACGGAGCCAAAAGAGTTTGATCGGGATACATAGTGGCCAATCGCTGATGATGGCAGGTGGTGATCTGGATTTAAGAGATTGTGGAGGAGAGAGAAGTTGGTTCTTGCTTAGAGATGGGGAAATTGCAAGAGAAAGTGGACAAATATTTGAAGGGTAAACGACTTTGGCAAATATTCTAAGGACATTGCAACGAGACGTGAGAAAGAGTTGCATGGAGGTGACTCGTGAAGATTCGGTAACGATTTTAGCATTCGGGTGTATGGATTCACGATAAGAATGTAAGAAATTCTTGTATCCGTTATTTTTTATGTAGTGCATTCATCTTTTGGTCTCATGGGTTTTTTTCTCTAACTTTAGAGTTTGTCACGTATATTTGGTGTCCTTTATTTACTGCATCGTTTACTGCTTTTATTGTAGTTTGATCGATAGATATATCAGCTATTATTTGTTTAATTTACAAATTCACAAATATAGTTCTTTTTCAAATTGGTATCAGAGCTACGGTCATGGGTTCGAGTTGCTGGAGCTTCATATTGGGGGAGAGATTGTTTGGGGGTGAAATAGTGTCGCTCTGACTGCACAGAACCCTCTTACAACATGCCCAAGTTGCCAGATGCGATTTGAATGCCATAAAAGATTTTATCTTCCTTCACTGGACAAAAATTAATTTTCAGATAACATGATTGAAGCCTGATCCTACATTTCTTCTTATGCTTCTTTGATTAGAGGAATCGGAAAAGTAAAACAAAGGAATCACTACTTTTTCTAATTACAAAAAGACAATAAATCTAAATTAATATATATGTTTTTTTAGATATTTAATTGTAAATTCCATTTTGAATAATTTTGGATTTTTAGTAGTTTTTTGATAAAAATAAATAACAAATTTTTTAGTCTTTTTTAATTAAGACGAAATGAAAAAGTAAGTGAAGACAGATTTTACAAGTCACTACATGTTTATATAGATCACATTAACCAATTCCAAATGATCTGCTTAAAAACATAATATGTACATTCACCAAAACACCCACAAGAACTTGCTCATCAGTTTAAATTCAACACCAACCAAAAAAAGAAAGAACAAGTTATTTACTAGGGTGCCATGAGTACCCCTAAGTTGCACCCTAAATGCACACCTGTGTGAGGTGGAACATTTGAATTGGCTGAGTGTGGGGTTCACCCAGTCATATCAGCCAATCTAAATGCTCCACCTCACCCTGGTGTGCATTTAGGATGCAACTTAGGGGTACCCTAACATTTTCCTATTTACTAAGATCAACCACAACAAAAGCATTTTACCTGCGGATCACATCGATAAAACTGACTCCAATAGTAATCATCATAGTCGTAGGCCCAAGTCACAGTCATTTGTATTGTCATAGTGATCGTGGTGACTACCACCACCATCACGGCTTAAGCATTTGTTAACGCCTTGTTTGGTGTTTCTCTTTCCGAATTCAACGTCTCGAACCCTCTCTCCTCAGCATAGTACTCAGTGCAACATCTTTTGTCACCAAACTTGATGGCTGAGTTCGTCTTAACACCGACTTTTCCAGTTCCTCTCTCCACGTGTGGCTTTCTCGTTGACACCTTCTCCTTTCTCGTGTAGCGTTCGTAGACACCCCTCTACTTGTACTCGTGCTTGATTCTCGAAGCTCCCGACAAAGGTACAACCGTCGCTTTCGCACAAAATGTGCCAGTAATTAATTACCTGTCACGACGATTTGCCTGTTCCATTCTCCATTGCCTTTTGAGCTCTTTTTGAACTCATTCTTGACAACAGTTTGCCAATATAGTAAATTTAGTTTCAGCATCAAATGAAAGTGAAATCAGAGAATTGGAAACGGTTTGTTTAGGCTCTGTTTGGAATAAATTAATTTTTTTAATTTAAAATTTTTTATTTTTTCAATTCGTCAGGACTAAGAGGTACTAGAATTTTTTGGAACCGGGGTCCCTGCAGGGAGGGGGCTCCCCGCAGGTTTGCGGGGAGCCAAAACGACGTCGTTTGGCGCGCGAACAGCCCAAAACGACGTCGTTCTAATTAAAAAAATTTGGCCCAAAATGACGTCGTTTTGGATCTATACATTTTTTGGGTAAAACGACGTCGTTTTAGGCTGGACGCGCGCCAAAACGACATCCTGCACGCGCCCGGCAAGGACGCCGCACTCAGCATCCCCAAATCCGAATTTTTTTCTTCTTTTGTAAATAATTTTCAAAAGGTATTAGAAAAATAATAAAAAAAACAAAAATACCCACCAAAATCCCAATTAATACAGAATAAAATTAAAAAAAATAATATTTTGTATTCAACCAATTTGATTTTTTTTTTTTTTTTGCAAATACTTTTGAAACAATCCTAAAAACAAAAAAACCAAAAGCGAAAAAATAAAAAAATAATCTAATTTATCCCAAACAGGGCCTTTAGTCATTAACAATAAACCAGTTTTGTTGTCTGAGGACAATAATCGTAGCATGGACAGAAGGGAGTGAACTTGCATAAACTAATTATGTAGTTCTCGGTTACAGCTCCAGCTTTGAAGTGAGTTTGCCTATTTATTTCTTTGGCTATTTTTCATAGTTAAAAAATAAATTTAGATTATTGTTAGTAAGATTGCTTTGTTTGATTGCAGAGCAGGTGAAATTAATTCAAACGTGGTATAAATAAAGACTAAGCTTTTCTTTCAAAAATACAAACCAAAGAAAAACATAAATTGAATATTCCTTCCTTCACATATTGTTCATCTTGTTTGGAAAATTGGAATGTTTATATACATGCAATTATTGCATCCACTTTTTATTTAATAATCATTAATCTAAGAGAATAAAATATCCGACTTCGCTTTTGGGAGCTCAAACGTGCGTCGCCACCGGGCTGCCACTTCATAATAAGTCTGGTCACATCTTAGCATAATAGCTCGGTCGTTGAGCTTATCTTGACAAAGTTTTCTAAGTCGAGTTTCAGGGTCAAATGGTAGCGTACAAGATAAACTTCATTCCACTCTCGCTTGCTTAGAATCGAATACCGATGATGTTGGAAAACCTAGCATTTGTCTATGCTTTATCCAAGAATCGAAAAATTACAATATTCAATCAGTATATCACGGCTTTGAGCAATATTTTAGAATCCAAGGCATAACAAAAACAAATCAATCAACCAAGAAATACACAAGATTTTACTATGGAAACCCTTGAATGAGAAAAAAATCACGTGTTCACTTCTCTGGACAAATATGATACATTATAACTCGATGTTCAGACGGTTACAAGACTCTTACAATCAAAACTTATAAACTTCACGATCTAATGATTGTGTAGATCTAGCTCGTATCCATGATTCACCGTCTCCATACTTGATCACTGTTCAAATCCCTTTAGAAAGGATTTTTCTTCTTGAACTCCTTCAAGAATTTTGATTTTTTCAATATGGTTGAAGAAGATTTGTCCTAAGATTTGTTTCTGACCTTTTTAGGAGGTGAAGAACACTTCTTTCTGGGGTATTTTGCTAAAGGCTGCTCATATATTTTGTTAGGAAGTCTGTTGGGCTTTTTATAATAGCAGAAAAATCCTAAAATCACAGATTTCGACGTTGCTGTCTCGCACGGCTTGCACGTCTCACGCCTGCGAGGATCCCACAAACTCTGTGGCAGTTTCCACTGTCACGACCCAACCCATTTTCACATGTGGGTCCACCCTTACCACAGGTGACGTCGTGATTGGCCAGTGAGTCTCACTCATTAAGGCCTACTACTCAACTAATTTAGGAATTTTTTTTTCTGTCATTCAAAACATTTATATTCTAATACAATAATATCTACGAAAGCATATTTAAAATAAACCAGAACTGTCGTGTTCTTAAATAATATACAAACATCTGTACATGTTTGTAAATAAATATTTACAACCACGGTCTTAGCCACAAGTCTGGCTCAACCGTCAACAAAATTATATACTGTCAAAAGAACTATAATTCCTATGTTAAACATGTGGCATAGGTCTTCCAAAATCAATGCTAGGGTCACCCACCCTCAATCGCGTTCCACTTCATTCTCGTTACCTGAAATATTACGTACGACTACGTCTTAAGCAGTAGGCTAGTGTGAATCAAGTTATATAATACTAATAAGTGCCTATGAAATTATAAAACATCAATTCATTTCAACATGAAATCACTTTTCACAACTTCGGCTCGTCTAAGCCGACTTTTAATCAAAATCATTGGCTCATCGGCCAAATATAATTGATCAAATAACTTTACTTTTGTCAATCCATTTTCATATTAATCATTGGCTCATCTAGGCCTATTTTCATTCATCTTAATTTCATATCAAGAATTCAAAATAGTATTGGATTGATCCTTGCGACACACACACCGTTCAACGATCACCAAAAAATTAGGGAGCGACCCTAATATAATATGTGGCATGATATCATCCAAGATAATTTGGCAATGATCCTCCTTATTACATCACCTCTCGCTATATTCTTTTTTCCTAGCGGACGGGGCATCGTTCGAACCATGTGTCGTCTAAAACATACTTTTCTAAAATAATTATTTTCCATATTTCATGGCACCTTTAAACATTGCATGCATTTAATCATAAAACGTTATCATGTTTAATCAATAAAAACATACATGCTCTCACCACAAAACTTGTACTTTTAAGTAGTAAAATATAACAAGACTTACCTTGGATCTAGATCTCGTTCTTTCCTTCCGTGCTTACTCGTAAGCTAAGGCAAGAATTCTTTGGATTTTGATCCTATAATTAACAATTCTAAATTTAGTATTCTTTCTTTAATTGTTCTCTCGTTTATGTTATTTGTCTAATTTAATTACCATTTAATGTGTCTGATCTAAGAGTCATAAGTATGTATAAGGTATCGGTGGTGAATTGAGTACTAGACAACTCGATTGAGAATCAAATTTATAAAAATATTGGGTTTAAACTGATTGGAAACATTCTGGACTGATCGGGGACAAGCTGGACCAATTTCGGACAAGTCAAAAGGTTTTGGGATGAAGCTGGATTGGTCGGGGAAGTGCTGGTCCAGTTGAGGATAGTCAATAGGTTTTCTGGAAATGCTCGACCAGTCGGGAAAAAGCTGGACCGATCGAGGACGAGATAAATTTTATGTCTTGAATTATAAGCCTATTTTGAGCTATTAAACATCTAAATTAGGAAAAACTTATAAAATAAAAGTTGTAGGTATTTGAAATATATTTCATATGAGACTTGAATCAAGTAAAACGGATGTCGTATGAGAGAGTTACATCTAAAATACTAACGGATGTTTTGACGAAAACACAAATTTCCCGTCTTGATTTCAAAGCACGTTTCGAGATACTAAACGTCTAAATTAAGAAAAATACATAAATGAAAGTTATAGGTATTTGAAATATATTTCATATGAAACTTTAATCAAGTCAAACGGATATTTTATGAGAGAGTTACGACCAAAAGACTAACGGATTGTTTTGACGAAAATAAAAACTTAACTTCTAATCGAGTTTTAATCCTACCACGACGCATTCGTGACCTATTTTCATCGTATTTTTAGACTTTAATCCATTATGTAACATGTTAGAAGTTTACAAAAATTACAAAAAAACTAAGAGACTCAGGAAAACGATTACTTGGAACGTAGGAGAATTATTTTCTCTATTTTTATTTATCTATCTTTTTCCTTCTTCTTTGTCTTCCTCTTCCTCTTCCTCTTCTTCCCCTTTTGATTTTTGTAGAACTTTTCTCTCTTTCTTTATCTCTCTTTTCTTTCTTTCCCTTCTTCTCCCTCTCTCTATTCCTCCCTCAGAAAAAATATTAAATTGCTATTGGAATAATTATATTTTTATCCTTACTATATATAAAAAATTAATTTATGGATCGGGGTATTACATGCACACTCTCGGATTTTTTCCGTGACGACCCGCGATGATCTCGTGAACTTTGTGACAAATTCAAGTCTTCGGCTTTTTTCAATGACGTCTCGCAAAGTACCCGCGAGCTCTGTGACACTTTAAGAGCTCTCAGTATATACGCTTGATGTCTCGCGAAGTACCCACGAGCTTCTCTATGAAATTTAGCTCTCGATATTTTCCCGCGAGGACTTGATCAAATACTAGCACACTTTTTTTGTCCTCAAGATCCCTCGAACTCTATTGATGTCCCTCGAAGTCCCCTTTTATCATTAACGATGTATTGTACACGACTCTCTTTGCTCGAGCTTGTACGAAAATGCTTGAAAACCTTTTCAAATGCTTGTGATTGATTAGGCAAATTTCCGAATTACATTAAATACAACGTGTTACGAAATCTTGCCAATTACATAACCTTTCAATCTCTCCCTTTGGCAATTTTGTGATCAAAACCCTATACTATGACTCATTACATCATTACAGGGAAATGAGAGCAAAACATAACTACGAAATCCTATCACAAGCACTCATCTTCATTCCTACACTTATGACAAAACACAACCAATCTAATAATCAAGTGCATAGTTATTACAACCATCAAATTCAAAGTGCAAGAAATAATAATAAAATAATACTCCCCCTTTTTGGAACAAATTGATGAAGAAAACATGGGAAAATAAATAATCAACGAATAGACAATACGAAAGTAAATAAACCAATAACCAAGGATTGTAAGAAAAATGAAGATTCCACATCATAATAACAAACCAAATCATCCAGAAAACAAAGAAAAGTATCCATAAATAGCCAATTCGAAAAAGTACAAATTCCAAAGAAAATATAAAACTAGATCACCGACGACAAATACTCTTTATGAAATCATTTGCTTCGGTGATGAACTCAGTGTTGCGTTGAGATAATGCCGAAAGCGTGTCGCGGATGGCCTTGATATCATGTGCTTGGCGCTCCACAATGAGGTCCACCAGCTCATGAACATGTCCAATTTGCTCAACCAGATCCGAATGAATGAAATTCATGTGTGCAAAAAAAGCAGCAATGGCATCAACGATTCTGGAATCGGTAGCAGCAGTCAAAGAGGAAGCAAGTGTAGCAGGTGAAGGAGCAGTAGAGGAAAACGGAAGATCCGTGGCAGCAGGATGTGGAATCTCATCATCTGATGGATCAAGATCCACGACATGGGGCTCAAGTTGAGGAGAAAGAGGAACAACACCAAGATGTGCATTGCTTAGTCGAAGAGTCATCTTGGATATGGGTTTGGGCACCGAAAGGCGAGTCTCATGAGGCTCAAGTACAATCAAATGTTGTGCCACAAAATTAGTAACCAGGAGCCTGAATGGAAGGAATGCACATGAAGAATTATCGGACAATGCCTTAAGGGTTGGATTAAACATGAGGTGACTCACATCAATTGGAAAATTGGAGGCTATGGCATGCATGAAATGTGCACGAGTCTCGTCAATCACACTCACGTGAAATGTGCATAAAAACAAATCACAGAGAACATGGTTGACGACTCACAACAAATCCTTGAACCTTTTCTGCTTCAGAAGACTAGAAGGATCGGGAGGCCAGTCTTCCTCTTTTGCTAACAATAAATGGTTTACGGAGTTCAAGGAAGGCCCATTGGTAGAAGGAGGATAGGGAAACCCAATAATCTTAGGGTCAAGAGGTTGAATGAGGTAAAAGCCACAAATATCAAAAATTGAAAAATCAACAAACTTTCCTCGAACATATGACTTTGAAGTTCCAACCTCCTTGTCCGTAGAGTGAATATTCACATAGAACTCCCGGACAAGTTCTAAGCACACTACCCCCCTCAGTCATGGCAAGACGATCCAAACCCCACTAATTAAAATAGGTATAAATTAAGGTTTCTGAAAAATCACTAAGCATAACACCTCAAAAAATATAAATAGGGCGTTAAATGAAAAGAACGATTAAAACATGCATCGACCTCAGAGTTAGGCCTGAATTTAGTGACATCTGGGGATGGAGCATCACCCCTTTGACAAGAACCCAAGGCCCCAGACGTGCCACCCCTAGTGCGAGACCCAGAGACATGCCATTTACTAGGAGTACCTGAATCATGGCGAGAAGATGGGGGTTGGGGCCCCTTTACGTTTGTGTGAGATGGTATCCATGGAGCTCGTAGAAATCTATCAATAAAGCAATAAATCAGATGCACTAGTCCAGCAGAGTCCAAGAAACCACAAACAAAACACAAAAAATCACTTGCAAAAATTGAAACCCAAGTTCACAAATTTGAACCACAATCCCTAGGTAAGTAAACTATGAAATTAACGACTTACTCACCTTACAAATATCGAGCAATCACCCGAGAACATGAATAATTAAACCTCAATCACCGAATCAAGCAAAACCAAAAGAAAAATCGAAGCCCTAGTTCTGTAAATTTGCGTAGACAAAGATAATGGGTGACTTGTAAAATATCCCAAGTTTCTTTAGCAAGTTTATATTTTGAGATTCTACGAAACTTCTTAGTTGTGACCCCGTTAAAGATAGCATTGATAGTTTTACTATTCCATTCACAGTTTTCATAATCGATTTTATCCCATTTAGAGACAGCTTTTGGAGTGATTACTTCACCAGTTATGACTGTGGGTGGTTTCCAACTATTGATAACTTCCTGTTATACTCGTTCATCTATAGACTTAAGAAAATCCCTCTTTTAACTATCTAATAGGAATAGTTTGTTCCATCAAGCAAGAGAGGTTGAGTTGTAGAACTAACTTCGTTTGGCTAATTCATAAACACAGGAAATCAGGATCTCACTCTTTTTTAAAAATAAAAAAATATTTTTGAGTGTCCCGCTCTGATACCAATTGAAAAATCCTGTCTTTGTTTATGTTTTACCCAATGATCTAAAACTATAATATTAAATCAGTATATCACGACTTTGAGCAATATTATAGAATCCAAGGCATAACAAAAACACACCAATCAACCAAGATGTACATAAGATTTTACCATCAAAAACCTTGAATAAGAGAAAAATCACGTGTCCACTTCTCTGGACAAAGATCGATCATGCACTATAACTTGATATTCAAACGGTTACAAGACTCTTATAATCAAAACATATTAACTCCATGATCTAATGATTGTATAGATCTAACTCGTATCCACGATTCACCGTCTTCATGCTTGATCAACTTTCAGATCCTCTTAGAACGGATTTGTTTTCTTGAACACCTTTAAGAATATTGATTTCTTCAATATGGTTGAAGAAAATTTGTGCTAAGATCTGTTTTTGAGTTTTTTCGGTGGTGGAGAACATTTCTCTCTAGGGTATTTTGATAGAGACTACTCAAATATTTTGTTGAAAAGTGTGCTAGGCTTTCTATAATAGCAAAAAAATACTAAAATCGATCATAGATTCCGACGTTGCCGTCTCGCGCGTCTCACGCCTGCGAGGATCCCGAAAACTCTATAGAAGTTTGCACACTCTTGGATTTTTCTGCGATGATCTCGCGAACGCTGTGATAAATTTCAAGTCTTAGGCTTTTTTCAGCGACGTCCCGAGAAGTACCCGCGAACATCCCATGAGCTCTGTGACTCTTCAAGAGCTCTCAATATTTACCCTTGACGTCTCACGAAGTACCCGCGAGCTTTTCTGTGAAATTTAGCTGTCAGTATATTCTCGTGAGATCCCTCGAGCTACCCGCAAGGACTTGATCAAATGCTAGCACACTGTTTTTTGTAAAAGATCTCTCGAACTCTATTGATGTCCCTCAAAGTCCCCTTTTATCATCAACGATATATCGTACAAGACTCTCTTAGCTAGAGCTTGTACGAATATGCTTGAAAACTTTTTCAAATACTTGTGCTTAATTAGGCAAATCCCCGAATTATATTGAATATGATGTGTCACGAAATCTTGAAAATTGCATAACCTTTCAGATGTGATGGACTAGCTACCAATCATGCCCTATGTGATGATTGGGTCAACCATCTACTCACTAACACTGCAGTTGACATGTCTTCACATGCACCGGGCTGCACTATAAAAGGAGATATACTCTCCATATTACGGGTATGTTATTCTCACTCTCTTTTTTACTTTTTCTCTTTGAAAATCAGAGCCAAAGATTCTGTCTCTTGCTCTCTCATCTTTCATCTTCTTCGATCACTATCTTGATCGTCAAAGAGTCGTCCCCATAATAGCTCTAGGCAGTCATTCTCACTGTTGTTATTTTTTTGCAATTTTTTTTTCCTTCTCACTTTTGGAACAACTCTAACTCTAGGCCGTCCCCGATGCCGAGCTATTACTCCTATATGAGATTCAGTCACACAAACATAAGTTAGATCTGTTTTAACAATGTAAATGGATTGAGAGGCAACCCAAAGTAGTCGGTCCGAGAAGCTCCATAGCCGCTCGTCAATAGCGAATGACAGACCATAACATACTTAAACTCACGACTCAAGTGTTTTGAAAGTACGTAAACAATATAAAAATTGCAAATTGAAAGCAAAAAAAATGCATTGCAACAAATTTCAAGATGATTAAAATATCAAATTACCCCTTAAAATTTCAAGACCATTCGATTTTCTTCTATCCTATAACCCCACAAGTAACTTTCCTAAATTACCCCTTAATATTGCGAAATCAGTACTTAGAAAATAAAGGACGAAAGAGAAATGTTGTAAAATTTTCTATGTTGATTTCAACGTATATTTTGTGACATTTAAAACAAAAAAAGAGGACCAATAATATAAGACCGATGGAGTAGAAAGCAAGAAAATCATACCTCTAAACAAGCTTTTTACTCTCTCTCTCTCTCTCTCCCTCTCTCTCTCTCCTTTTGAAGTGCAGCAATACAGGAATCCAAAAGATCGACTTGTATTATGAGGGTGTGTGATGTGTCATGTGCTGAAACGTGGCATTGTGCAAATTTAAGCCTGCCATGTCCTCATTTGGTGAACCAAAATAGACTCAACACAACTCGATTTCTTATGCCAAGTTTGCGAAAAAGAAATTCGAGATTTTTTTAATTACTTTGGTTTTTAAGATTTTTTGTTATTTTTTTAACTATTTAATTAATATTTTGTAAGTTCTTAGTTTCACTTAATGAGAAAAGTCTAAAAATATATAAAAAAAAATCATCTAACTTAGAAATGTCAATAAAGACATAATTAAAAGAAAATTGTCATTATTACTCAACAAAATTAGCTAATTTTTTTTTATTGAGTTTTTTTCTTCTAAATTTAAATATTTTTTAAAAATATATTTAGAGTTCTCTCGTCGAAAAAAGAATCCAAAATATATAAAATTTTGATAAAATAATAAAAAAATATAATATTTTTTTTATATTTTT
>BRYF01000001.1:13110000-13112500 GCA_030159135.1 Actinidia polygama | reverse complement strand
GAATGGCGGACAAGAAAAAACCATGAGTTGGGGTTAATTATTCTTTTACCTCTTAAACTATTACAACTTTTTTTACTTAGTCCCTCAACTAATAATTTGGTAGATGTCCTTAAAGTTCTTGATTCAATATATGAAGTTCAATTGAAGTTCAATATGTGTAATGCACTCACCATCAATGGACAAAGTTAACATTTCAGATAATCCTCCCAAATCATACCCTAATACCCGAACACATGACCCAAGCCCACCCCGCGACTCCTTCTCTCTCCATCTCTTCTCCTAAGTAATCGTTATTGGAGTATGAGCATAGAGAACCCTCACATGGTGAGCAACTAGGGTGTTTAGTGTTCTCTCATAATACAATTTTGCTTATTTGGAAGTAGTGTAGCTAATTTGCATCGCAACGTCAGTAGAGAATATTGGTTGTCCAGAGATGGAGGTGAGAGGCGAGTTGCCGTGGTATTTATGGTAGGATTGACACTCTTAGGTGGGAGAGGGTGGAAGTGAGCAGAGAATTGCGGTGGCCCTAGTGGTTGTGTTGGGGCCTCCTAGAATAGATGTGAGTTTGCACTGTGTAGCGTGGGTAGGAGAGAGAGAGATGAAGAGAGGGTTGGAATTTAGAGAGAGAGTGTGCCTTTGAGGGTTTTCTATGTGTGGTTTTGAGATAGAGAATAATGGGTTTGGGTTCGGGGATTGAGATAGAGAGGGGAACATGTTTGGGTTTGTGGATTTAGTTTTGGTTTTGGTGAATTTAAAATAAAAAGTCTATTTTGTTCATACAAATAGAGTTGTTTGGTCAAATGGAATACACATGACGAATTTTATTAATCATTTAAACGGACATTTCAATTAGACTCATAGGCTGAAATCAAGACGTTTAAGGACATCATAGACCAAATTAATATTTTAGGGGCTAAATAAATAATAGCTTAAGGGGTAAAAATAAAATTAACCTATTAGAGTTGTATCTTTTTTGTTCTCCATTCTAACATCATATGGAGAGGAGGGGCACATTGAGACTTGACCAAATGTGTGAGGAGTATAATTTTCAAATATAAAGTGGAGTGTGCAAAGTGAGACTGAGTGCAAAGTATAGGGGTGCAAAGTTAGATTTACCCATTTTATATAATATGAGTTGATCTGATTATTTTTTAGTAGAATAATTTAAGTACATAACCTATAAAATAAACGGTTCGAATCATCGAAGCGAGCCTAATGAAGAAAAGATTGAATTTCTTTTTAGGTTGAGTTTTGATTTGAAATTATAATTAATTTGGTCAAGAAAAAAAAAGTACATATAAAAACTTCAAATATTGCTGCGTCAAGTCTACATATAAAAAAAAATCAAAGTACATATGAGTTGATAACGATTTGAATTAGAATTCAAATAAGATAAGTCTGTTTGTACATTGCATTTAATTTGGTGTCAAGTAGATGAGATGAGGGGACCTACATTGTACTCCTTATAGAAAACTTGGCAACTTGTGTTTTCGAGTCTCAATTATTTATATGATCAATTTCTTATTAACATCCCACCTCGTGCACAAAAAATAGATGAAAAAAAATGTTCTCAAGGTAAATTGGAAAGGCACGAGACATGTGGGGAGGTGTTGGGAATTTCCCAAAACTTGAACTCAAATTGGAAACCTACTTGAGAGAGAGAGTGTTCTAACATTTTTAGGATTATGAAGATAATATGACTTATAACCAACTAAATTAATTAGAAGTACTATAGTACCTAAAATTCTCATGCATAGAAGATAATTGATCTTATTTCTTCCTCCTTTAACGCATTTTTTGAATGGAATAGGTTTTTCTCTTTTCAGTACGTTTACGCGCATCTTAAATTTGAGAAGGAAATAGAAATGATAGTAGAACAAATGAAGGAAAAACTACGAAATTTATTTATTCATTGTTTCTTTTTTGGCTTGGGTAAGAGTTAATGAGGATAAAATAATTAGGTATGTATTTGTTAAAAAATAAAATTTTTGTTTAGCGTCTGACACAATAAAATCTATGCATAAACAAATTTGGTTCCTTTAAATTTTCGGGAATAGCTCCTCCCCATTTTTCATCCCTTCGTACCTCTTTTGTGGGTTCCACCTCATTGAAACTGCTTAACTAGTAGGTCCCGTAGCAAATATCATTCATGTAAAAAAATCAATTTCATTAGACATCTATAAACATGACCTAAGAGTATCAAAAAAATTAACAATAATTATTTTAAATTCCCCAATTTAAATATTTTTTGTTAATTATCTCAAACCAATGAATGTATAAAAATAAATGCAACTATCTGTTCATTAAGATTGTATTTGAATTAAGAATTTTTAGTAAAATAAAAATAAAAACAAAAACGATGTTCAAAACCATTAATCATTACCCTTTTCTATTATTATTTCATTTTTTTCTCACAAAATCGTTTATCACGCATGCTAGAAGTGTGGACAAACAAAGTTTAGTTGGATTCATTTCACATTAAAAATGGTGTTTTCAAGTT
>BRYF01000001.1:13100000-13102500 GCA_030159135.1 Actinidia polygama | reverse complement strand
ACAAAATTGCTAACGGAAAAAAAAGGAAAAGAATATTTGTCTTTGAATGAATTTTATTGAACTAGGAAACGAAACTTTATACAAGAGATTTCCTACAATCATGCTAATCTCTTAAGTATAAAAGGCAACTAAATAAATATACAACTAATACAATATATTTGTCAATGAATAAAAAATACCCATGCGAATCTAAAATAATCATCCACAATAGTCAAAATATTTCGCACCAGAAAGAGAGGCAATTTTATAGGGGCCCAAATGTCACAATGAATTAATTCAAAGGGTCTAACAAACGAAATCGAACTAATAAAAAATGGAAGTCGCAAACATCAAAAGCATTATTAGACTAGAAAGGAAAATTTAACAAAAACAATTCCATAAAATCTAATCTAGAGGAAGACAAATGCCCCAATCTTCGATGCCACAAAGCGGTGGAGGAAGTGACCTGACAATTGGATGAACGGAAAGAAGTGGTTGCTGCAGATGGAGTTTGAGGTTTGGGCTTCTCTAATGCTAACGCAACCAAGAAATAAAGTCCGTCTCGTTGTTCACCAAACCAATCATCGTCCTCATCATCAAATTCTGCAAAATAAACCAATGAGGGAAAAAGGTTACTAAACAATTGAGGTCTTTGGTAATTCGACTCATAGTCATTAAATCCACCTTAAAAAATGGCACACCAACCACATTTTTTAAAGTAGCACCGGAATTCAAAGGTAAATTCCCAATGGATGTAATCGGAGCTTGTTCTCCACTTGGAATAGCAACTGGTGGTAAAATGGTATTCTTACTGTTGTTGACAAGCAAAGTTGGAGACGAAGTAATGTGGTCTGTTGCACCACTGTCGATAATTACTTGATGGAGGCTCAACAATGTTTTTAACAAACCTGAAGAAGAACCAGCAGCATTAGCTTTAGGATTGGCAGATTGTGCTGTCCCTTTACACTGCATGATAGATAAGATTTGTTGGATTTGCAAATCAGAGAGCCAATTTGTCACCGGCAGCACTTCCTGCATTATTGGACGCTCCTTGACATTGTTAACTGAAGACTGATGGCAATTGTTGCGCTTAAAATGAGTGCTTCCTTGATTGAACCTATTTGCTGCATGTTTAGGGTGTTCTGGTGGTTACCCATTCATCTTCTAGCATGTTTCTCGCACATGATGGTCATGGTCACAATAAGAGCAATGCAAAGGTTTTCGATTGGATGAATTGGAACGAGAAGAAGAACCTTGTCCATGTCGAATAGCCAAAGCCACCGGTTTAGCCCTTCGAACAACCATGGCTGAGTTCTCTGTCATCTCACGTGCAACCCCCAGACTTCATTGCTTCTCTTGTACAATGGAAGAGTAAGCCTTGGCAACATCAGGTATTGGGTTCATCAATAGAATTTGCCCTCGGATTGCACTGTAGGATTCATTAAGTCCCATGAGAAATTGCATCAATCTGCGTCTCTTATGGTTTGCCCCACAAGAGCAAACGATGTCATTATAGGATCCTAGTTCATCCCATAATTTTTTTAGCCTTGTGTAATAAGCCGCAACAGTCATCTGATCTTGAGCAAGACAAGCAATATCCCTCTAAATCTAAAAAATACGAGGGGCATTGCTTTAAGAAAAACGATCCCGAAGTTCTTCCCATACATCCTGGGCAGTGGTCGAAAAAATGATGCTGTCTGCAAAATCCTGTGTGAGTGAATTGAGAATCCAAGAGAGGATCATATCGTTGCATTTTTTCCATGAAGCACTGGTTTGGTCGTGGTGGTCCCGTCTATGAAACAAAACTTGGATTTGGCGTTCAAAGAGGTCATGGCTCTACACCATGTCAAATAATTATCCCCATTGAGCGGCTTGGAAACAAGCACCATTCCTGGATGATCGGAATGGTGAATAAAATATGGATTGGCAGTATCAAGCTTGCCTCCATTCGAAGATTGCTGGTTTGCTATGATAATGGGAAATAGCGATGAAAAATCTAGGGTATTGTTCCCTGCTCTGATACCATGTAAAAAAAGAAAAATAATATTTGCCTTCAAATGAATTTTATTGAATTAGGAGACGAAGCTTTATGCAAGAGATTTCCTACAATCATGCTTATCTATTCTTGGTAGTCTAAGTATAAAAGGCAACTAAATAAATATACAACTAATACAATATATTTGTCAATGGCTAGATATCATTGACGTTCTCAACAATTACTTCATCTTCATGGCCCTCCTAACCCAAGCCCAAATCTTTACCCATGGACCATGCCGCTTGTGCTTCGTGGATGATCAGACGATTTCTATGGGTTGACACGGAGATAGAGACCGCCGCTTTAAATAAAACCCCTTTCTTCATCTTTCCCTTTTCACTTGTTCTCTTCGCAACCCTGGATACTTCACCCATGAAGGTTTTAATTAGTAATAGTATATGAAACTTATGTGTATCAGTGATAGCACTATATATAAGTTATATATTTGTATTGGAATATCAAAATCTCGATACATATTCGTAGATA
>BRYF01000001.1:13045000-13047500 GCA_030159135.1 Actinidia polygama | reverse complement strand
CAAATCATTTGATCTATTTGCCATCCAAATATACTCGACAAATTTGAGGTAATAATTTGAAATCCCTTCACATAAAGGGGGTACGTAAACCTTAATTGAATAAAACATATATGGAAGTTTCACACTGACACTTGATCCAAAATGTATGGAGTTGACTGATAAAATTGAAGTGAAAGATGTAAAATGATATTTGGTCAACATATAGGGTCCAAAATATAATTTACCCAATTTTGAAACTTGGGGCCCAAACATTTTCAATGCAAAGAGACAAAAGTCACTAACCCATTAGACATGGGTCAGGTAATAAGGTAGGGTTGTAGTGGAAGCAAAAGTTCTACTGTGTTTCTACATATTTTTCTGCTGATTCTCTCTCTAAAAGTGACTTTGCATTGTACTCTCTCTCTCTCTGTAAAGTTGTTAAAGAAATGTTTTCCATGACACATTTTATCAGAGCATGCCCGAAACTTATTGCCTCTCTCTCTCTCTCTCTCTCTCTCTCTCTCTCTCTCTCTCTCTCTCTCTCTCTCACGCAAACAATTTAGTTGCAGCTTTCTCTGCCACTTTTGGAGCAGCAATTTAGGGTTTTTAGAGGATGAAGTTATGTTAAAATTGTTTATTTAAATATAGAAGATGAAAAACTTGAAATTAATTATCACATAATTAATGAATATGATTTTTTAGAAGTTTCATTAACAGATCTTGTAAAATCTTATTCGTTTATTTAAGTTTAATTTGTAGTCGTTTCTATGTCGGTAGAGTTTTTGCTTTAGGTGTTGGCTTCTCAATTAATTGCACAAAATTTTCTTTTGTAACTTGTTACTGAATGAACTTACTTCCTTAATTAATAATTATACAAAATTTTCTGAAAAAATAGTTGTATGTATGGAAGTGCCTCAATCCCGATTTTGTAATACCCTTCCTAATCGCGAACATCCATATTTCTAATAAAACATCGTCTTTTCTACAAAATAATAATAAAAAAAGAAAGCTTAAAGGAAATCAGCAATTAAAGCGATCCAAGAAAGAAATTTGAGCACCCACCACCACCACCACCACCACCACCACCACCACCACACAACACACACACAAAAAAAAAAGAATCTTGAATACAGATGCACAATAGTTTTCCTTTCATTATGTCTATTATTTTGTCACATTTCATGATTTGCATATAAACATGTATTTTTTTATAGCAAAATATCTCCGCTCAGACCAATGGAGTCTAAGAAAGACTAATCTGTGAGCTCTAAAGTTAACGATCGGACAAACCTCCAACAGCACCGTGGGAACTCAAACTGACGACTATTAAAAATAAAGATATGATTTTTATCGATCGAGCTACACTTGGGGGTATATAAAGTTGCTTGGAAGTAAGGCTACGTTTGGACACATGGATTTCAAATCTAGAGATTTCAAATTCTCATCTCAAATCCTTCAAGTATGTTTGGATGACAAATAGAGTAAATGATTTGAAATCAAGTCAATTTATCCCTTGAATTTCAAAATTCGCTTGATTTCGAGACACTACAACAAAAGTAGTTTGGCCAATGCAAAGAATGAGTTGGAAAAAGTATATCTGCATCTGCAAAAGTGTTTGCCAACAAAATCCATGCGTCGGCAAGTTGTCAGTGAAAGTATCTTGGGAAAGGGTTTTGTTGATGCAAAGTTCTTGCATTGGCAAAAGCTCGGGCTGTGCAAATATCCGTCAACCCGTCAACCCGAACTGATCCGACCCGACTCAACCCGAACCCGATCAAATCCGTTCACTCTACGGATGAATAACGGATGAATTTTAATCAATCCGAACACATTCGGATCGGGTGTCGGGCCATTCAATCGCCCAACCCGACCGCCCAATCCGCCCAACCCGATAAAATATTATACTAAAATTCATAATTTTCACCCCACCCGACCCTCCACCCGACCAATTCCACCCGATCCGACCCGATCCGACCATCCATTGGATCGGATTCGGGTCCAAAAATTTTCAATCCGACTAGTTCGGATCGGGTGTCGGGTGACCCCAAACCCGACCCGATCCGACCGTGAACAGCCCTAGCAAAAGCGCATAGCTTTCAGAGATGGGATATTGCATTGGCAAAACGATTGAACTGCTGTCGGAATAGATAGCGCGTCGGCAAAAGTGCTAAAAAATAAGGGTATTGTCGCACTTTTCCCAACACAAGACTAAGTCGCCAAATAATTTACTAGAATTTTATATTTTTCCTAAATTCTTTTTTCGATGAGTTATTGTGTTGACACAAATATTTTATAAATTTTACACTTAGCTGAGATTAAATCTCGTCAAAACAAAAGAGGAATATAAGTAGCACAGCGAATAATCCATCTAACTACATAAATATAAGCACCCGATACTTGTTAATGCCTACCCAAGTATGGTTTGGGAGCTTCTCCTAATCTTCCTCTGGTTCTGCAGCAATGAATCATTACATTCCTTTTGGCAAAAAGAGATTCCAACTTCTTTTGTTTAAGTTACACT
>BRYF01000001.1:13022500-13025000 GCA_030159135.1 Actinidia polygama | reverse complement strand
TCAAACTTAGACCAAGAGGCCAACTCCTACGGTTCAAAGAAAAAAAAATCATATTTGACATTCATTTCATTTAAAACAAATATGTCTGGATCGTGTGACCACGTGTTCTACCAATCTACTTTTTTGTCATGGGTATGTAATCTTTTCAACCGGCCTACTTAATTAACGATTTGAATCATTAAAATTGATAGAAGATTTTCTCTTTTTTTCTCAAATTTAGTTGTCTCAAATTATTTGTCTATTTTTTTTTCAATCGTTAGGGAAAATAGGGAAGTAAGAAGTTGCATTTCGCAGTCCTAAGACTCAAATCTAATCATTATATCTAGTTAGGGAGTATCTCAACCACTACACTAACCTTTTGGCCAAATTGTTTGTCGACTTTGATAAGTAAAAAACATAAAATTTAATTAGTTTTTCAAAATTATTTCTTAGAAACAATTGTAATTAAATACATTTGAAATTTAAGATATATGGACAATGTTTGAAATCAATATATTTTTATTTGCATTCACGAGCCACTAATGAATTTCCCATTAAAAATTGAAACTTATCTTTTAAATAATATGGATTAAGTTCATATAAAGTAGGAACTATGTCACAACACTTGTGAATCTATACTTTACCTATCTCATTTTTTAAATAAAAATTATACGTAGAAAGCGTAGTGTGCAAAAATCAACAAACTAATTGTTGTCCAATGTTCGTATAAGTTTTATAGGTCCAAATTCTTTTTTTCGTGTGTGTTTGTTTACAATTCTCAATTTTATGTTGACACCATGAAACATATGTAACTCTTAATATTACAATTTTTTTTAATGTAAAATCAGTACTATTAGAAAGATATTCACGAGACTAATATAAATGTGGACATGTGACAGCCGCCGAATAGAACAAAAAAAATGTCAAAACAAGATAATTTGGGATTGGTGGCCCAATTAATTCCCTAAAGGACTAAAGCCATGCTTGTGTAGGAGGATGTACGCATTTACTAGCTACCTGTTTCTGTGAAAAAACATTCAAGTCCTGTCATTTTTGTCGTTTGCTTACCTCTTTCTTTGCACTTTCCATTTATTCAAAGCTCACACCCATTCATGTTATAAGTAGTTGTGAGAGTTATAACTGGGTTGGTTGTTTGAGTTTGTCAGAGTTTACTACTTTAATATAAGAGGTCCTGAATTGGAAATTTAAAACTTAATTAATGGTAAGTTTTTATTTTCATTTCTCTTATCGTTATTCGAAGGACTTGCGCCCAATAATTATCTGATATATATAAAACGAGAGACTATATGTAATCACGATCTCGTATTGTGGTTGTAAGAATTACGTTATTGGATTGATATCTTGCCAATATTTTATGTGATTTTAGTAGTACGTGATTGGCCGATTTGTACCTAACCAACCAAGTTGAGATCTAGTATCTGGCCAATAATACTAGTATACCAGAATCTCTATTCTCTCATTATAAATCTTTACTTGAATTAATAAAATTTCTCTTTTTTTTAAAACAAAAAAGGAACTTTCGTAATTGGGTTAACAGAGAAGATCATAAGAAAATGTCTCACCGAATTCCATTTCCATTTTTCTTATTAACGGATGATACCACCTTAGATCATAGTGTAACAAGGCCAATCATAATTAAGTTTAATTTGACCCACCAATTACTTTCCAAATCCCCATATATCAATTTGTTTTTTTTTTTTAAACAGAGAAGGCAGATATTATATTAGACTAACGACAAAGCTGTCTAAACTCAACTTTTACAATAAAGTGGTCTATGCTCAACTTTTACATGTTATGCATAAATGCTTTTTTGGAAATATAGCCATAACATTACGTAAAGCTTTTGGAAAGAAAAAAAAAAGAAGGATTAAACCACTTTCAATTCAACTAGTCAAGCAACTTTTGAACTACTTCTGTTTATAGCTTTTGTATTGTTCTAAAAGAACAAAGATCCAAAATTTCATCTCTATCTCTCTCTCCACACACCAGACAATAGAGGTCCCATGCACTTAGTTACCTAATCTCTTAAAAAGATAAGGATTGTCCTTGGAAAGAACAGTTAGATGCATCCACTTTTCTCACTTCCAAAAAATAGAGGCTGACAAATGCATGTTTAGTTATTTTTAACTTTTCTAATAGGTAAAAAAAAAATAAAAGAAAGAAAAATAATAAGACAAGGACATGAAGATGTGTGGCCTAGATACCATACCCATTTTATTATTTTCATATTTTTGTATATTTTTTTCTATATTGAAGATCAATAATAATATGGAGAGATATGATTATAAGATAATGGAATGCAAGATCTTTTTTTGGAGATTAATTTGCAGGCTTTTATAGCACCACGCTTACCTTTTTCCTCCTACGAAATTTTAAACTAAAATAATTCAATTAATCATCTCGTCTCTTAATATTATAATTGCCTTCTTATTCTCACCTCTTCCTTGGGGAAATATAGAATCAAAGTATCATTTGATCAAATAGGGATATGAAGTGATAT
>BRYF01000001.1:12997500-13005000 GCA_030159135.1 Actinidia polygama | reverse complement strand
ACAATGAGTACAATAGGGAGGAGCTCATCTCCACTCACCTCTCAGCACTCTCTCATCTCTCACCATCTCTCTGTCTTGCTCTCACAGCCCTCTCTCTGTGCTCTCTGTGCTCTCACTAGCACCATAGCACAACCCCAAAACACATACAGCCTCTCTGCTCTCTCACAGAGCAATTCCCCCAACCCCTCTCTGCACACAGCAACAAGCTGTGTGCCCACGGTAATCCCCCTCTGGACTACATTTTGCCACACCTCACTCTCTTCTCTGCTCTCAGATAGCAGTTTATATAGGGGAAGGAGAAGGGATGATGAGCTCAGCCATGAGCTCATCCAAGCCTTCATTCTTGACATTGGAGAAGGCAGCCTTCATGGACTGCTGCTGCTCTCTCTTTCTGACTTCTCCTCTTCTCTTCTTTCTTCCTTCTCTGCCGCCTAATATGAATCACAAATGGTGTCACTATTCATATTGGGCTTGGGCTTGGGCTTGGGCTATTGGGCTTGGGCCCAATAGTGTTTCACTATTCATCTGGGCTTTCATCTGGGCTTGGGCTTGGGCCCAATAGTGTCTACTATTCATCTGGGCTGGGCTTCTATCTTCATAATGGGCTGGATCCCAACAACTATCACTTCCTTCTTTTTAAAGGTGTAAGGACCACATAAATTGTAATTCAATAACCAAAAAACCGCTAAATTTGAGCATATATTTTATCCATTAAATCATTCAAGAATTGCCTAATTGGGCTGTCATCATCCATACAAAATGGTGGCAACAGAGGAATGCCCTGTATCTAAAGGCAATCCTGTATGTAACTTCTTTAGGTTGCCTTAATTTGACCATGTCAGTACAGGGGCACCTCATTACAGGGATGCTTGTGATTGCCAAAATTGAGTCAAGGCATCATTATTTTGAATAGCGACAAAAGTAGGATTGTGATTTGGGGAGGTGAGTATATATCAAAAATATTTTGGAATGACGAATCTACATAATTTTAAAATTTTTAAATGAATACTACTATAATAATAGAGTTTTTTTAAAACCCTGGCTCCTTACTTTTGAGATTGTGTATACTTTTATATTTGAAAATGCATTCTAAATAGACTTTTCAACAAGTAAACGCAATAAAAAATGGTTTAAAAAAGTAAACATCTGCATATATTAATAGACAAAATTGATAAAGATTTAAGAGTCACAATTTTTTTTATTCTATACGTCCCCGAATTCAAGTCGTGTGAATGTATGAGCTAACCGGTTTGTGGAGCTAGAGCAAAAGCTCAAAAGTGTTGTTATTGAATATTTTGAGAGCGAGAGCACTTAGATAGCAAGATTTGTACCTGTGTATGTATATATATAGAGAGAGACTGATATGTTCGAATACATTTAGTTAGATACTTTAAATTCTTTTTAATAAATTCTAGTGCAATATACTTGATACAAATATTAGGAAGATGGAATCATGTGTTTGACCTTTTTTTTCCCTAGTACTGAGGTGAATTAAGGATAAGCAGAACAATACACCTTACAAGACAATTACAAGTCCTCCAGTACTCGTCCTTGTGATCTGAATGAGGCTCTGATTTTTGTCCTTTGTAGGACTAAGAGTCCTAAACAAGAAAAAAAAAAGGGAAAAAAAACAAATTCTAAAGCCGTTTTGGGGTGAAGTCCCTTAAATGCCCATCATTTTAACGGCAAATATCACCGAGTGACCATTTAAGTACAAATTCTAAATCTCGAGAGCTAAATTTCTCCAATTGATATGTCTGAGACTAAAATAAGATGGTAAAAATACATCGTGGACCAAAAATACTAATAAGTCAAAGCCCAATAAATCCATTTCACCTTCTACTTAACCACTTTTTGTCTCATGTGCTTATAATTTCAAAAGGTTTTAAAAGCAATTAGGACCCATTAAAAGGATCTAATGCTAAAACCAGATATTTATATAAAAATAAGTAGATGTGGACTTCAGAAAGCCCTCACATGTGCATGGGGTGATGACTTTTGAAATGACATCACACGAACCTTTGCTTTGAAACTTTAGGATTTGTGTCAATGTATAGGACAATAGAAGCTAAAAGTCCCATTATGCAATTTTCAATGCAGAGTCACCTTACACAACTTGACTTTGTAAGATCATGTTTAGTTATTTACACAAGTGGTGAGGACTTGTTTGGTTTTCTTGGGTGCAAAAAGGTGTTGTTCCGGACATTTTAGTCGGGTCATACCACCCTGCCCCACGGGACTGGCATGACAGGTAAATCAGGTACTCAGCGGCCCAACAGATGGGAGGCCCAATGCATAGTGCCCACAAGGAGCCAACCCAATATTTCATGAGTGAAACTCCCACACTGCGGCTGCCATATTTGGTTTTCTCTATCCAAATAAAAATTGAAATTTGTTTAGGTTAGTGATTTTTGTACTTTCCTTTTCTCTATTTACATTTTGTTTTTGCCTTCTGATTAGGTGAGTTTTGTTGAAATACCCATTTTTAATTAAATATTTTCACTACATAAAAGAATATTTGGATAAAATCACTCTAATATAGACAAAAACGAGTGTAATAGAAAAAAATGTGTGTGACATCACTAGCCTTTTTCTGTTACAAATTATGTCCACAATTCTAGTGGAGTAGCATGTTTCTTCCATCATGATTTGGAAACTTAATGAACTAAAAAATTGTGTTAAAACTGATTGAACCAATCACGGTTTGAGCTCGAATGACTTGATTATTTCTTTTTTATTTTAATATATACAGTATCCACCTACCATGAACGGTGATTATTCATACTTGATTTAAAAACATAACGAGGTTTAAATTGTGTTTAAATTTGATTTGTTATAATATCAAGGAATATAATTGTAGGCCCAGCTAGCCAATGCCTCTCCATGATCGGTCATTCCAATTGGCCCAATTTACTTCTAAAGGCCTGTTAGATAACCTTGGGTCGCTGATTGCAGATTTTTGATTTGGGCCCAGCCCAAAGTGTCACAGTAGTGGCTTCTTAACACCACGAGAAATGCTAGGTTTACAATAAATTTTGTACAACAAGTGTACAACATCCGTGAAACGACGTTGTTTTTGCTGAATCAATGCAAAACGACATCGTTCCATTTAGCCGACTCAAAAACGACGTCGTTTCACGATGTTGTACACTTATTGTATAAAATTTGTTATAACTATAGCACTTCTCACTTACCATCAACAACGGGTTCTGGGGCTTTTAATTTTTTTTATGGACTTCAAAGACTGGAGTCAGACCCGGTTGATTGGGCTTGGGCTGTATTGTTCCCAGGTCAGGCTCAAGGTGGACCTACGAGCCACTAGCTAATCCCTTGATTCAATTACCGCTTAAGATTCTTAACAATATTAAATGCCCAGAAAAGGAAACCTATGAATGCCATCAATCTTGAGTGTGGCTCACACAAGGTCTAGTTTGGCATAGCTTTTTTGAAATGATTTAGCTCTTGTGATTTTTTAGTTTTTTACTTCTTATTTTTAGTGATTTGTTTTCCAAAGTTTGAGAATTTTTTTTTTATATTTTTTCAGAGAGAAATATGAAAATATAAAAAAAAATTGTTCAAATTTGAAAAAGAATCGATTAAAGAAAAAAAATTAGATAATTTGTCAAATAAAAATATTTTTTTTATCTTTAGTGAACTTTTTTTCAAATTAAATAAAAAATCCTATATTGTCACTCTTTTCGTCAAAAGGAAATAAAAAATATAAAAGTTTGACCAAACTGTAGAAAAAAACCAAAACAGTTAAAAATTTTCAAAAAAACTGAGAGAAACTACTCCTATGTAACTTTTAATCTACATTACATATCTATTGATCGCATCCATATTCGGTGTGACCCACACGACAATAACTTTACTCTACATCAAAAACCTTAATTATTTTTTGAGTTATTTTCATAATAAAAATTTGGGTAATTAGCATTTTCGAATACAACAATTAAAAATATATAAAAATTTAATTTTATTACTAAACCTTCACCCATTATATAATAAAAATTATGATTTAAATAAAAAAAACTAACAAAGAAAAATCTTCCTAATTAATCTATGGTCAATATGACATATTATAAAAAACTAATTAAGAAACTTTCATAACTAAAATAAGAAAATAAAATCTCTTAATTCCAACACAGCCTACCTAGCCGAATTTTCATTCACCAACCAAAAATATAGTAGGTAATTAGAAAAAATAATGAGCTTTGTTCTACCAAATCATTATCATAATCATTATTTATTTTTTTTTTCACAAATTTTTGGGTTTTAATGTTGAGACTGGCTTGAGACCATGTTTGAGTGCAGCTCTCCACACCAAATCAATTCTCTCCACATCAATAGCTCCCACTTCATGGTGATTCCAACCTTCTAGTGAATGAACCACACCACCTGCATGGCAAGCATGGACCACTCCTCTCTCCATTGTGTACTGCTCCAATTAGATTTCCCAATAATAACAACAACAAAACAAAAAAAGATTAGTAATACAAACAAGGTGTGAAATAGATTAAAGCTATGTTTGGATGCTAGGGATTTTGATGTCATTATTTGAAATATTATTCCAGATTCCTAAAATTCTACTGTTTGGATAGTAAAATTTCAAACAGTAGAATCTTTTATCTCCCAGTTCAGCTAAAATAAGGTTCCTAAATTGTGGAGTAAACTGATTAAATTCAAATTATAAGAATTAGAGTTAAATCCTTACAAAACAAATGGGGACCAATAGTATAATTCATCCTTATTTTTTGGACGAGTCTAAAAATGGACTGCACATTTTGAGCTCATTTTGATAATTTAAACCGTTCATATTGTAGATTCCGTTGTAAGAACCAGTACTGTAAAAAATTACGTTAATCGCGTACAATTCAATACCGATTCAGTACTAATAAGTGTGATACTGTCACACATGATTATATTCTTTTATCTTGATATAAATCGATATTTGATCGATTATTGACCTGTATAAAATTAATGTAATTTTTTGTATTATTAAAGTTCTCGATAAGGTTTAGAATGTGATAATTTGGATCATTAAAATGGACTCCAAAATACTTGAACTTCACTGGTAAAAAGCTTGATCCTATTTTTCCTATCAAAATAATTTGAGTGATTGAAAAACATGAAAATAACCAAAAATATTTTATATAAAGAAACAAAAGTATAATAAATATGAAATAGCTGCATGAAAAAATATGTACCTCACAAGATCCAAGGCCTTGCACATCATCAGGTAACCTCATGGCTGCAAGATCACCATAAGTGCAGTCTCTTCTAAAGGGCAATATTGGTGGGACCACAAATTGGTGAAAGTGTGCTCCAGATGGGGCCCAGCTTTGCTCTCTTGGTGTTATCCACTTGCCAACTATCCATGTCTGTAAAAAAAAAAAAAAGTTACCTTATTAATGGGTAAATCATGGTTAAATAAAAAAACAAATTTCTTGGCATAACTTCTAATTTTGATTCTACGCAAAAAATAAATTTTCAAATTATTTAAGAGCTGATTCTGAGAAGTTACTATTTTGTTTTTTCAAACATAAACTTTTGGTACTGTAAATTTTTTGAAAAACACCCTAAATTGTGATACCATTCTCAAGAATCAACGATTACATTTCCATGTAAGACAACACAATATTGTGGTGGAATTTGTTTATAAAAAAGGAAATATAAAGAATTTGCACTACATTTTTTCCCCTTCAGGACAGTCTTAGGTTTCTTTAATTTGCATTGAACTTCCTTATCTTGAGGTAAAATTAGGATAAGAGTCCTATGAGTTGGGATCCTAATATGTCAATATTTGACACAAGTTGAATAATTGTATTTCCAAATTCAGAAATTATTTCAGAGATCTTGTGAATAATTGCATGTACCACCTTACCTTACAGTTTTTGGCTGCTTGGTACTTCGTCACTTGGACAAGGTACTTTTGAAACTCTGTCGGGGCTTCTTTTTGTATCTTCTGAAACCTCTCCGTTGAAATCGTTAGCATCTGGATGAGTATGAAAAATGCCATTAGAATCCTTGCAACCACCACAAAATGAATCATATAAAGTTCAACTACAATGATTATCATTTCTTACCATGTAATTTATACGTTAAGAAATTTAGTGAAATTTCACTTTACATTCTTTATTTTTAATGGCATCAGTTGATCTCTTATACTTTACGTCAACCATCAATGATACACTTTCGCCCAATGTGCGGTTCAATTAAGTGGCAAAAATAGTTTACGTGACCTCATGGATAAAGGTCCACATCAACAGTTGATCTAAAGTGTAAGGGGTTAACGAACACAATTATAAATAAATGATTGGAAGTAAAATTTAAGTGGAAGTACAAAATTACAAAATATAATTCATTATTTTTTTTTCCAATCAGTCAAACCAAACCAAGGTTATAAATACTCTATCGACCAAGGTATTGATTTCCCATTGATACAGTTTGTACCAGGTGAAATATCGATAGTTTGAGCCAAAATGAAATCGACATGTTAAGGTACTGATTTCTACCAAAAACTATAAATATCGATCAATACTGATACCACGATATGGTACGGTATTCAAAACTTTGAATCAAACCAGCTCTAGTAAATGATTGGTGATAGAGGTATGTGTCAACTTAATTGGGAATTATTTTTTGGAAATGATGCTAATTCTTCCGTTCGCTTCTTTTTATCTCATCGACTCATTTTATTTAATTATTTATTGATACATTGATTTTAAAAAAAATCTTTTTTTCTTCGCTGATTAAAAAATTATGAAATGGCATGTATGCACTTACAAGGACTTTGACTCTCCTTGTAGAAAGGTAAAGGGCAATGGCTCTGCCAAGCTTTGAAGTGGCTCCCGTCAAAAACACCTCCTTCACATCCTCTTCAATTTCATCAAGTATCACAGCAGCTGTTAAGGTGTTTCCATGGACAACTCTAACTCTAAGGTTGGGATGCTTGTCCACAAAGAGGGTCCCACCCCCATTCAGGGCCTCATTCTACATTAAACAATTAATAAAACAATCATATTTAATAGCTGAATATAAAGTGGCAGGGCCAGGAATATAAAGTGGCAAGAGCCAGGAAATTTTTTGACTCTTCATCTGTTGAAATTTTTTTCTGGGGTCATTTATAATTTGAGGGGGGGCAAATTAAAATTTTTTTCCCCAAAACTATAGGCAAAAAAATAATTTTTCCAAACTTGAGGGGGTGGGTGGGGGCAGCTGGGGCCTTCATTGGATCCGCCTCTGTTCATAATAATTAATACTGAATCCTTTACTTGAAATTTTAAAGTGATGGATACAAAATTTTAACTAATTTTGAAGTACAAAGAGATATGTAACTCCCATCTCAGATCATTTATCAGAAAAAATTCAAGAACATATAAGTTCTATTTACTAACATAAATTTCTTCAATTTTGAATGATCTATTTCCATGCTTAGAAATCAAGATAAGATTTACTAGTTATTTTTACTTAGAGTGAACCGCATATATGATTTTTATA
>BRYF01000001.1:12985000-12990000 GCA_030159135.1 Actinidia polygama | reverse complement strand
CCCGTTTTAACAAAAAATAAATCCCATTTTTGTTATTTTTTTTAATACCCTTTTTTTTTTACTTTTTTTTACTTTTTTTTAATACCCTTTGATTATTTTTTTTTATTTTTTTCTTTAATACCGTTTGATTCGTTCAAAAGATTAAAAGCATGAAATTTTATCAAACGATAAAAAAAAGGTTTACTAACGAAAAAAAAAATCATAAAAATAAAAAAAATAAAAGGGTATAAAAAGAAAAAAATAACAAAAAGGGTATTTTATTTTTTGTTAAAAGGGGATTCATTTTTTGTTACTTTTTTTTAATACCCTTTTATTTTTTAAATAATAGAAAAGAATAAAAGAAAAAAATTAAAAAAAAAATAATAATAATAGTAAAATATATATATATATATATATATATATATATATAAACTAAAAAAATGAGAGAGAGGGGGGTATTTGGTCATTTTCGTAAGGAGACAAGGGTGTTAGGAGGTGTCAGGATATTCTCTTAAACCTCAGGGGAGGTCATTATATTTTTTGAAACGTCAGGGGTGCTTTGTGTATTAAAGACAAATTTCATGGGAGGTCAGTGTAATTCACCCTTTTTTAATTGGACTATTTTTTGTTCTGTATTAGATTGAATTTATTTAAAAACTCATTTTTAGTTAAATATTTTTACTATATAGAAGGACATTTTGATAAATTTATCATAATAAAAATAAAAAATAAATAGTGTAATTGAAAAAAATGAGAGTATTAAATCACTAGAAAAAAAAATGGTGAATTACACTGACCTTCCCTGAGGTTTGCCTTCAATACACAAAGCATCCCTGGCGTTTGAAAAAATTACAGTGACCTCCCCTGAGGTTTAAAAAATTATCCTTTCAACTCCTGACACTCCTTATAAAATGACCAAAATGCCCCCTGTCTCTCTATCTCATTCCTCCACTCTCCTCTCTCTCTCTCTCTCTCTCTCTCTCTCTCTTTCTCTCTCTTTTTGCACCCTTTTATTTTTATTTTTAATGCCCATTGATTTATTTTTTTAACAAAAAATAATTTTTTATTTTTTATTTTTTTGTACCCTTTTATTTTATTTTATTTTTATTTATTTATTATTATTATTTTTTAATACATTTTGATTGATTTTTTTAACAAAAAATGAATCCCCTTTTTGTTATTTTTTGTTATTTTTTTTTGTACTCTTCTATTTTTTTTTTCTTTTTTCTTTTTCTTTTTTCTTTTAATACCCTTCGATTATTTTTTCTTAACAAAAAACGAATCACTTTTTTGCTAATTTTTTTATACTCTTTTATTATTTTTATTTTCTATTTTTTTGTTATTTTGTTTTTGTACCCTTTTATTTTATTTTTTATTTTTTATTATTATTATTGTTTAATACATTTTGATCATTTCATAAGGAGAGAAGGGAGAAAAGTGGTGTCAGGGGTTGGAAGGATAATTTTTCAAACCTCAAGAGAGGTTACTGTAATTTTTCAAACGTCATGAATACTTTGTGTATTAAAAGCAAATCTCGGGGGAGGTCAGTGTAATTCACCCAAAAAAAAAAACACGTATTGCTTTTAATGCAGTCAGAACTCTTAATCACTCTCTTAAAATTTCTAGCTAATATAGGAAAAATTCAAAGCTTTCTCTTTCTTCTCTGTGAATGGCACAGCTGTAGTTTATATTAATGGCACAGCTGTAGTTAATATTTCTACTTTTGCTCCCATTCAAACTAGAACAATAATTACAAGCTTCAACTTCAAAACAAGTGCTCTTCTTTCTTCTCTCTAATGGTATGTTTGGCTGATAGATTTGGAGGAAAATAACTTTTTTTCCCGGATAATTTTTTTTTCCTCATGCGTTTGGCTGACGGATAATTTATATCCCAGATAATTTATACCCCAGCAGGTGGATAGAGGCAGAAAATTTTTGGAAGGCCTAGACCCTAACCAAAAGTTATCCGGGGAATAAGGGGGTGGTGGGGATAAGAAAAAAATATATAAAGAGAAACAAAATATATATTTTTATTTTTATATATATAGAGAGAAATAAAATATATATTTTAATATCTAAATATTTTATGTTTTGCTTCTCTCTATATATTTTCTTCCTTATCCACCATCCTTATTCACCCATTCTAAAGAGTATCCAAACAAACTTAAAAGTTATCTCCCTTCAAAAGTTATCCCCCTCTAAATTTATCCCCTCTCTAAAACTTATCCCCCCTCCCTATCCGTCAGTCAAACGAGCCATAAGTCTCTAACTCCTAATATAATATAATCTCAACCAAAACTTGGAAAATAAAAATGATAAAAGGGGGAATTCTTAAAGATAAAGAATTCCCAAAAAACAAAAGTGTCTTTGGGCTCCAAGTTTCCTTCGATGAGGGCATTAGAAGATATAGGAGTAAAATGACCAAAACACTCTTAGAAAGTAGTTTTTTTTGAAAAAAGTTAAGTTTGAGTTGATTTGGACTCAATTTTTTGTGGGGCTCGGTTACCTAAATGGTTGAATCATGTGTGGAATGAGTTCTCTTCTGCGAGTAGATAACCATAGTGTATTCAATTTCTCAAAACAGATAAAAGGTGAATAATAAATTATTTACCAAAGTGCTACCATAAAAAAATGTGGGTAAAGATAATAAGTCCCACATCGCTTGATTAATTATTTTTTTAAGTATTTATATGTGTCAAGCTAATAGGATGAGTCATTTAAGCACCAAAATTTTGAAAGAGAGAGTTGTGGACAAAGTGGGCTTGAACCACATTTGACCCTACCTTTCACGCACACGGGCGGCTGCGCCATAGCCTCGGCCGCGTGTCGTGGGCGCAGCCTTGGGCTGCATGGCGTGGGCACACTTAGTCTTCGTGAGAGAGTAACACTACCAGCTGGTTTGCCGACGCACTTGACACATGGTGTGATGGGGTGTACTGAGTAATTTGATAATTACTTTTTAGCCTTCTCAGCTTTATTCCTATTAACAGAAAGAAAAAAGAGAGAGTTTTTGGCATTCTGCATTAAAGTCAACATTGTTAGCTGATTTGCCGAGCACACAAAAGTTGTGTTAATTTATGTGTACGTGACTATTGCATATTGGGAGACAAACGTCGATCAGCCGTAAACACCAAGTGACGGGACAAATTCTATCTTAAAGAGATAGTGTTGAACACTGACCTCGGTCCACTATTATTTTCATGTTTATACTTTACTATTTATTGTTTATTTCAATATGCAGTTTCTGATTTGTAATAATAAGATAGTTATAGATTTCAGATTTATTTGTATTTTATTTTTCAAAATTTTTAATAACACTCCTCCATGTTGACTTTTATGCTTCACAGCCATCTTCAAATAGAGACCCAACCAGTTGTGCCTGCTTCCTTTTCAAGGCTATGTTTCTTCAAGTTCAACCGGTTGGCCCATTGTTTCAACCGGTTAGAGGGTTGCCATGCATCCGATCGGCTTTGGTCCAACCGATTGAACTGGTACTTCTTGCATGTCTATTTCGGTAGACAAATTTTCCAACCGGCTGAACCACTTCTACTGGTTAGAATTTTTACCCCAACCGGTTGGAGAAGGGTAGAACCTTTAGGCTCAACCGGTTGGCCTGGGGCAAATGCTACAACCAACTCTAAATTAATCTCGGCTCAATTTCATTGCATCTTTTGGCCTTATTTATGCTCCGATACACCTACAAGGATACAAAGTGTAATTTATTTATCTTTATAAAGTGTGGAGGCTACTGTAGTGGGGCTGTTCACCACATGAACCATGAAATTATAGCATGCCATGTTAGACCCATTTTTATCACAACTATAATTGACATGTGAAGTGAACTCATTCCTACTTGCAAACTACAATATTAATTGGAATTAGACTTTTAATTGATATTCCAGGGTAGGGCCAAGGAGGGCTGTGGTCGGCAGTGCTGGAAATGTTATTCTTGGGTGCAAAAAGTGTTATTCCGGACACCTTAGCCGGGTCATACCGCCCTGCCCCACGGAACTGGCATGACAGGTAAATCAGGTACTCAGCGGCCCAACAGATGGGAGGCCCAGTGCATAGTGCCCACAAGGAGCCCACCCAATATTTCATGAGTGAAACTCCCACACTGCGGCTGCCATGACTCGAACCTGCGCTCTTGGGTGCAATCTACCACCTGTGAACCAACTGAGCTACGCCCTGGGGGCACCTGGAAATGTTATTCTTACATAAAATATATATATAAATTTGTGGGTTCTGTTTGGATCAAGAATTTAATAAGTGAAAATAAAATAAAAATAAAAAAGTTAGATGATCTTGGATTATCTACCAATTCCATTTATTTTTTCTCACCAAATTTTTAATACAAATACAGTTTTACTGAAATGATATGGGGCAATAAATTGGTAAATACTAGTTATTTTTGCCAGTTGTTTTTCTTAAAACAAGTGATAAGTTCACAATGACTTGGCTGCAATAAATTTGTAAATCATAGTAATTTTAATTAGTTTTTTTTTTATTTTTAAAAAAAGGTGATAAGTTCACATCTACCCAAGCTATGTGTTAGTTACTAGTTTTAGATCGAGTAAGTTTTTCAGGGTACTTTTCAAAGTTATTTTTCAAAACAAAATCGCAAATTGTTTTTCGTGTTTTATCTCAGTATTGAGCAAAATTCATTTTTTGAGAATTAGAAAATGTCTTTTTTGGTGTTGTCTAGGGTTCTTTGTTTGAGAGAAGGGGAAAGGAAATTGAGGATAGACACTCACGGTGCTCTTGTGGCGGTGATGAGAGTTGACATGCTGGATCCAGCTGCAAATGTGTTAGTAGGTTTACTGGACCTAACTGCAATACAGAAACAGTGAGAAAAGGTCATCGGAGCTCACCGACGACTTTTCGATGGTCAAGTTAGATGACCGGAGATGAAGAGAGAGAAAATGTATGTATGTTCTTGTAGGTAAAATTGCGTACCTTGGTGAGAACAATAGTTCTTCTTTTATAGCCTAACTCAGTGCGTGCCTTGACGCACTAGCTGT
>BRYF01000001.1:12945000-12955000 GCA_030159135.1 Actinidia polygama | reverse complement strand
CGGTATTTTACTCATAACTTTTTCATATGATATCCGAATTACAAATTTTAAGTTTCGTTAGAAAGGTATTAAGATGATCTACAACTTTTGTTTAGAACTCTCTTTTAAATTCGGACTCTAAATAACCCCAAACTGACCTCTTAGAATTTTATACAAATATTGTATTTTCAGATTTTGTTTTCATAACAGTAACGGTATTTTACTCATAACTTTTTCATATGATATCCGAATTACAAATTTTAAGTTTCGTTAGAAAGGTATTAAGATGATCTACAACTTTTGTTTAGAACTCTCTTTTAAATTCGGACTCTAAATAACCCCAAACTGACCTCTTAGAATTTTATACAAATATTGTATTTTCAGATTTTGTTTTCATAACAGTAACGGTATTTTACTCATAACTTTTTCATATGATATCCGAATTACAAATTTTAAGTTTCGTTAGAAAGGTATTAAGATGATCTACAACTTTTGTTTAGAACTCTCTTTTAAATTCGGACTCTAAATAACCCCAAACTGACCTCTTAGAATTTTATACAAATATTGTATTTTCAGATTTTGTTTTCATAACAGTAACGGTATTTTACTCATAACTTTTTCATATGATATCCGAATTACAAATTTTAAGTTTCGTTAGAAAGGTATTAAGATGATCTACAACTTTTGTTTAGAACTCTCTTTTAAATTCGGACTCTAAATAACCCCAAACTGACCTCTTAGAATTTTATACAAATATTGTATTTTCAGATTTTGTTTTCATAACAGTAACGGTATTTTACTCATAACTTTTTCATATGATATCCGAATTACAAATTTTAAGTTTCGTTAGAAAGGTATTAAGATGATCTACAACTTTTGTTTAGAACTCTCTTTTAAATTCGGACTCTAAATAACCCCAAACTGACCTCTTAGAATTTTATACAAATATTGTATTTTCAGATTTTGTTTTCATAACAGTAACGGTATTTTACTCATAACTTTTTCATATGATATCCGAATTACAAATTTTAAGTTTCGTTAGAAAGGTATTAAGATGATCTACAACTTTTGTTTAGAACTCTCTTTTAAATTCGGACTCTAAATAACCCCAAACTGACCTCTTAGAATTTTATACAAATATTGTATTTTCAGATTTTGTTTTCATAACAGTAACGGTATTTTACTCATAACTTTTTCATATGATATCCGAATTACAAATTTTAAGTTTCGTTAGAAAGGTATTAAGATGATCTACAACTTTTGTTTAGAACTCTCTTTTAAATTCGGACTCTAAATAACCCCAAACTGACCTCTTAGAATTTTATACAAATATTGTATTTTCAGATTTTGTTTTCATAACAGTAACGGTATTTTACTCATAACTTTTTCATATGATATCCGAATTACAAATTTTAAGTTTCGTTAGAAAGGTATTAAGATGATCTACAACTTTTGTTTAGAACTCTCTTTTAAATTCGGACTCTAAATAACCCCAAACTGACCTCTTAGAATTTTATACAAATATTGTATTTTCAGATTTTGTTTTCATAACAGTAACGGTATTTTACTCATAACTTTTTCATATGATATCCGAATTACAAATTTTAAGTTTCGTTAGAAAGGTATTAAGATGATCTACAACTTTTGTTTAGAACTCTCTTTTAAATTCGGACTCTAAATAACCCCAAACTGACCTCTTAGAATTTTATACAAATATTGTATTTTCAGATTTTGTTTTCATAACAGTAACGGTATTTTACTCATAACTTTTTCATATGATATCCGAATTACAAATTTTAAGTTTCGTTAGAAAGGTATTAAGATGATCTACAACTTTTGTTTAGAACTCTCTTTTAAATTCGGACTCTAAATAACCCCAAACTGACCTCTTAGAATTTTATACAAATATTGTATTTTCAGATTTTGTTTTCATAACAGTAACGGTATTTTACTCATAACTTTTTCATATGATATCCGAATTACAAATTTTAAGTTTCGTTAGAAAGGTATTAAGATGATCTACAACTTTTGTTTAGAACTCTCTTTTAAATTCGGACTCTAAATAACCCCAAACTGACCTCTTAGAATTTTATACAAATATTGTATTTTCAGATTTTGTTTTCATAACAGTAACGGTATTTTACTCATAACTTTTTCATATGATATCCGAATTACAAATTTTAAGTTTCGTTAGAAAGGTATTAAGATGATCTACAACTTTTGTTTAGAACTCTCTTTTAAATTCGGACTCTAAATAACCCCAAACTGACCTCTTAGAATTTTATACAAATATTGTATTTTCAGATTTTGTTTTCATAACAGTAACGGTATTTTACTCATAACTTTTTCATATGATATCCGAATTACAAATTTTAAGTTTCGTTAGAAAGGTATTAAGATGATCTACAACTTTTGTTTAGAACTCTCTTTTAAATTCGGACTCTAAATAACCCCAAACTGACCTCTTAGAATTTTATACAAATATTGTATTTTCAGATTTTGTTTTCATAACAGTAACGGTATTTTACTCATAACTTTTTCATATGATATCCGAATTACAAATTTTAAGTTTCGTTAGAAAGGTATTAAGATGATCTACAACTTTTGTTTAGAACTCTCTTTTAAATTCGGACTCTAAATAACCCCAAACTGACCTCTTAGAATTTTATACAAATATTGTATTTTCAGATTTTGTTTTCATAACAGTAACGGTATTTTACTCATAACTTTTTCATATGATATCCGAATTACAAATTTTAAGTTTCGTTAGAAAGGTATTAAGATGATCTACAACTTTTGTTTAGAACTCTCTTTTAAATTCGGACTCTAAATAACCCCAAACTGACCTCTTAGAATTTTATACAAATATTGTATTTTCAGATTTTGTTTTCATAACAGTAACGGTATTTTACTCATAACTTTTTCATATGATATCCGAATTACAAATTTTAAGTTTCGTTAGAAAGGTATTAAGATGATCTACAACTTTTGTTTAGAACTCTCTTTTAAATTCGGACTCTAAATAACCCCAAACTGACCTCTTAGAATTTTATACAAATATTGTATTTTCAGATTTTGTTTTCATAACAGTAACGGTATTTTACTCATAACTTTTTCATATGATATCCGAATTACAAATTTTAAGTTTCGTTAGAAAGGTATTAAGATGATCTACAACTTTTGTTTAGAACTCTCTTTTAAATTCGGACTCTAAATAACCCCAAACTGACCTCTTAGAATTTTATACAAATATTGTATTTTCAGATTTTGTTTTCATAACAGTAACGGTATTTTACTCATAACTTTTTCATATGATATCCGAATTACAAATTTTAAGTTTCGTTAGAAAGGTATTAAGATGATCTACAACTTTTGTTTAGAACTCTCTTTTAAATTCGGACTCTAAATAACCCCAAACTGACCTCTTAGAATTTTATACAAATATTGTATTTTCAGATTTTGTTTTCATAACAGTAACGGTATTTTACTCATAACTTTTTCATATGATATCCGAATTACAAATTTTAAGTTTCGTTAGAAAGGTATTAAGATGATCTACAACTTTTGTTTAGAACTCTCTTTTAAATTCGGACTCTAAATAACCCCAAACTGACCTCTTAGAATTTTATACAAATATTGTATTTTCAGATTTTGTTTTCATAACAGTAACGGTATTTTACTCATAACTTTTTCATATGATATCCGAATTACAAATTTTAAGTTTCGTTAGAAAGGTATTAAGATGATCTACAACTTTTGTTTAGAACTCTCTTTTAAATTCGGACTCTAAATAACCCCAAACTGACCTCTTAGAATTTTATACAAATATTGTATTTTCAGATTTTGTTTTCATAACAGTAACGGTATTTTACTCATAACTTTTTCATATGATATCCGAATTACAAATTTTAAGTTTCGTTAGAAAGGTATTAAGATGATCTACAACTTTTGTTTAGAACTCTCTTTTAAATTCGGACTCTAAATAACCCCAAACTGACCTCTTAGAATTTTATACAAATATTGTATTTTCAGATTTTGTTTTCATAACAGTAACGGTATTTTACTCATAACTTTTTCATATGATATCCGAATTACAAATTTTAAGTTTCGTTAGAAAGGTATTAAGATGATCTACAACTTTTGTTTAGAACTCTCTTTTAAATTCGGACTCTAAATAACCCCAAACTGACCTCTTAGAATTTTATACAAATATTGTATTTTCAGATTTTGTTTTCATAACAGTAACGGTATTTTACTCATAACTTTTTCATATGATATCCGAATTACAAATTTTAAGTTTCGTTAGAAAGGTATTAAGATGATCTACAACTTTTGTTTAGAACTCTCTTTTAAATTCGGACTCTAAATAACCCCAAACTGACCTCTTAGAATTTTATACAAATATTGTATTTTCAGATTTTGTTTTCATAACAGTAACGGTATTTTACTCATAACTTTTTCATATGATATCCGAATTACAAATTTTAAGTTTCGTTAGAAAGGTATTAAGATGATCTACAACTTTTGTTTAGAACTCTCTTTTAAATTCGGACTCTAAATAACCCCAAACTGACCTCTTAGAATTTTATACAAATATTGTATTTTCAGATTTTGTTTTCATAACAGTAACGGTATTTTACTCATAACTTTTTCATATGATATCCGAATTACAAATTTTAAGTTTCGTTAGAAAGGTATTAAGATGATCTACAACTTTTGTTTAGAACTCTCTTTTAAATTCGGACTCTAAATAACCCCAAACTGACCTCTTAGAATTTTATACAAATATTGTATTTTCAGATTTTGTTTTCATAACAGTAACGGTATTTTACTCATAACTTTTTCATATGATATCCGAATTACAAATTTTAAGTTTCGTTAGAAAGGTATTAAGATGATCTACAACTTTTGTTTAGAACTCTCTTTTAAATTCGGACTCTAAATAACCCCAAACTGACCTCTTAGAATTTTATACAAATATTGTATTTTCAGATTTTGTTTTCATAACAGTAACGGTATTTTACTCATAACTTTTTCATATGATATCCGAATTACAAATTTTAAGTTTCGTTAGAAAGGTATTAAGATGATCTACAACTTTTGTTTAGAACTCTCTTTTAAATTCGGACTCTAAATAACCCCAAACTGACCTCTTAGAATTTTATACAAATATTGTATTTTCAGATTTTGTTTTCATAACAGTAACGGTATTTTACTCATAACTTTTTCATATGATATCCGAATTACAAATTTTAAGTTTCGTTAGAAAGGTATTAAGATGATCTACAACTTTTGTTTAGAACTCTCTTTTAAATTCGGACTCTAAATAACCCCAAACTGACCTCTTAGAATTTTATACAAATATTGTATTTTCAGATTTTGTTTTCATAACAGTAACGGTATTTTACTCATAACTTTTTCATATGATATCCGAATTACAAATTTTAAGTTTCGTTAGAAAGGTATTAAGATGATCTACAACTTTTGTTTAGAACTCTCTTTTAAATTCGGACTCTAAATAACCCCAAACTGACCTCTTAGAATTTTATACAAATATTGTATTTTCAGATTTTGTTTTCATAACAGTAACGGTATTTTACTCATAACTTTTTCATATGATATCCGAATTACAAATTTTAAGTTTCGTTAGAAAGGTATTAAGATGATCTACAACTTTTGTTTAGAACTCTCTTTTAAATTCGGACTCTAAATAACCCCAAACTGACCTCTTAGAATTTTATACAAATATTGTATTTTCAGATTTTGTTTTCATAACAGTAACGGTATTTTACTCATAACTTTTTCATATGATATCCGAATTACAAATTTTAAGTTTCGTTAGAAAGGTATTAAGATGATCTACAACTTTTGTTTAGAACTCTCTTTTAAATTCGGACTCTAAATAACCCCAAACTGACCTCTTAGAATTTTATACAAATATTGTATTTTCAGATTTTGTTTTCATAACAGTAACGGTATTTTACTCATAACTTTTTCATATGATATCCGAATTACAAATTTTAAGTTTCGTTAGAAAGGTATTAAGATGATATACAACTTTTGTTTAGAACTCTCTTTTAAATTCGGACTCTAAATAACCCCAAACTGACCTCTTAGAATTTTATACAAATATTGTATTTTCAGATTTTGTTTTCATAACAGTAACGGTATTTTACTCATAACTTTTTCATATGATATCCGAATTACAAATTTTAAGTTTCGTTAGAAAGGTATTAAGATGATATACAACTTTTGTTTAGAACTCTCTTTTAAATTCGGACTCTAAATAACCCCAAAATGACCTATAAAATGAATTTCGAAACTTAGAATTTTATACGAATATTTCATAAAAGCAAATCTGAATAATTTATATGTTTTCACATTAACCAAACATTCAAATGATGCTGTAATAATAACTAATCACATCTCAAAATCATAATCATAAAAATGATGGGGCGATGCTACAATATCAAACTACCTCTTGAAGCGTAACGAAAAATCTGAAAAACGGTGGTCCAAACGGAGTCCTAACGGGATTCCAATCGGTTGAAATCAAAGAGCTCGAAGAGATGAACAACTTTCGTGTTTTGTCCGAAAGCCGGAGATCGCCGGAAAATGGCCGGAAATGGTGTTCTTTGGCCGGAGTTCTTTGGTTTTCACTTCTCACATAGAAAGAACAAAGAAGAAAAGAAAATGAGGGAAAGGAAGAACTCTTCCATTATTTGAGGAAGAAGAGAATAATGGAAAGAGAAAAGCAAAAAAAAAAAAAATTGAAAGTGGGAGACAAAAGTTGAAAGTGTTGGCTAAATTTAGGGGGAAAAGATGAAAGAAAAGTGGGAGAAGGTGGGAGAATAGGTGGATGAGAGGTGGAGTGCATTTGTAGAGATTCCATGGTATATCTATGGTGTAACACACCCACACCATCACTAGCATACATCCTATTCCCAATGGGCCAAACAACAAAGCCCAAACAATTAAATTCAAAACACATAGGGCCCATGGCCAAACTATATTTCAAGCCCAAAATAAATCACTAAATATTACAGTAGCTCCTCAAGATTTCTATAAGTAATGAGAAAAAAACTATAAGAAATGATAATTCAAATAAGAATGGTGTGGTATTCGTGAAAAAACATGAACTCCAAGCAATACGAAAAGGAGAAGAAATACTATCTATCAAGAGTATGAATGGCTTTCCCTTTAATCAACACTTTCCTCTGGATCATGCTCGAAGTACTACTATGATAATTTTAGTGATAAAGGTTTTGTAAGGCTTTCTAAGGTGGATAGGATTTGTTGGCTTGAATTTCACTCCTTAGTTTAATTTTGAGGCAATTGCAGTCAAAGTCTGTCTTTTTTTGACTCCACGAAAGCCTAAGACAAATGATTAACACTCCGTTGCTAGGTGAGAGAAAAAAATTGATTATGGACTCCGTTTGACATGCTAGGTGAGAGAAAATAAATGATTGTATTCTCTCACTTGGTTGAGAAAAGAAAAGGAATGGTTCTTCTTTATTTGGATAAGAAAATAAGCAAAAGGTTGTAAAATGAGGCATAGATGAGGTATGTATGTTGAGTTGCAATCTTTGTATTATGCAAAATATAATATCGACAAGATTGTTTATTGCCCAAATCTCACCACTTTTAGTTTTTCGCCAAATCTCATCATTTCTAGTGAGAAACAAACATGGGTTTATAAGAGAATTGAGATTCTCAAAATTTCTCATCATTTCACATATAATTTACGATCTAAACATGGGTGAGCGTTCTTTATCATTTCTCATCAAGTCCCTCGCAACAATCCCAAATCAAATTTTCGAAGGAAAGATGACAACTTCATTTTAAAATGGTTAAACTATTAAATAGTCTCTTAAATTTTAGTCTAATTTTCAATATAATCCTCAAATATTTATTTTTTTGTTTAGATCCTCTAACTTTTATAATTGAGTCAATTCATAGAGATGTGAAAAGTTGTCTTGTTAGTCTATTCATTGTGTCCTAAATCTTTAAAATGATAGTAAGAATAAAAACAAGAACAGAGAAACACATGGATAGTTTTAGTTAAAATTATTATCCTTATATCTTAAACTATCATTTTTTTCATAAATTTGCAAGTATTAGAGGGGATAGAGTTGGGGGTTGATCATGATGCCATATTGAGCAATGATAGGTATGTACTCAAAAATGGATGTGTACAAGACACACTCACTTTTTATATCTCACAAAGGCAGTGGGACCCGTCTTAATTAAAATTTATAGAAATCTCTAATTAGGGCGAATCTCACTTTGTTTGTGAGATACATTTTTTGGTATGTCTTGTACACACCCATTTTTGGGTTCACACCTATCATTTTTCTGTCATATTATATGGGGTGTGTTCGGGTCTCGATGATATGATCAGAACCATTCATTTTGTAGAACTTACCCAACACATAATCTATGTAAAAAATTAAATTAATTGGATATTAAAATCCATATGATTTGAACATATTTGTATTGTAGTTTACTTAAAAACCATTCTTGACGTCCATTTTTTTAAACAAACATAATCTGACCATATGACTATATATGTCTAATCAATTTTTTTTTTTATGAATAATCTATTCGTCAACCCCTATAATATCCACTGTTGTGTGATCATCGAATAATTAGATACTAAATGGAACCCAAATGCTATGGGCACCATGGTGCTATGGATAATCCTCGTCTTTGCATTTGTGCCAATTTCAACATCTCCACTAACTTGTACTCCCTCCAATTTTTTTGAGAAGTCAAAGATGGGGAAGTTTCTAAATACAAACCAGACACGAGAATCCAAAAAATGATAAATTTTTATTACGATAATGCCCTCAACTAAAATTATTATTCCCTCTATCTCAATTAGTTTGTCCATTTATTTAGTTCAACATTCAAAATAATTTTTTAATTGCTTTAGTTTTCGATTTTTTTATATTTAGTAAATTTTTTTCATCATTTAATAAATTTTTTATACATTTTCTATTCCTCTTGATTAGAGAAATCTAAAAATCTAAAAATTTAATTCAAATATAGAAAAAAACTACAAAAGAGCTAATTTTTGGTCTTTTGTAGATTTCTCTAAATTAAAACATAATTTTTATATTTTCAGATTTCTCTCAGCGAGAGGAATAAATAAAAGTATGAAAGTTTGGTCAAATGATGAAAAAAAATTACTAAGGACGATAAAACTTAAAAGCCGAAGCACTGAAAAAATTATTTTAAAAGTTGAACCTTTAAAAAGTTAAAGATACTCCTAAGAGTTTTAAATTTTCAGTATTATTATCCTTCAACAATTAGAGTTCAAAAGTGTGGGTAAAAGAAGAAAATAATTATATTTTGGTAGTTGACTTTTGAATGCAGACAAAAAATTTAGAATATCCAAAATAAAAATTATTTAAAAACAAATTATGACGGAAGAATTATTTTGAAAAAATAAAAATAAAAAAAAATCTTAAAATGGGGCAAAGTGAAGTTGCCACATCAATTCAAACGTCACGTAGGGACAAAAAAATTTCGACCATCCAAAATTTAAAATAGTCAACAAACAAAATGGGAATGGAAGGAGTTTTCTTTCGCACTCTCTCAATAAGCAGTGAAGAAAATTTACCAGCAGTCATAGCCAATAGGAGGCTGCCACGTCATCACCTTAGCAAAAAGATTCCATACTTTAGGATGGAGATAATACAAAATTAGTCAATTTCTTGGCATTTTCCTTCCACTTTGTCAATACGAGTCGGCTTGACCAATATTTCACATAATGTGTTGACTGAACTGACTTGGTAACCAAGCAAAGTGTATTATTGAGTCCATTCCAAAAGGCCTATATATAGTCACATCCATTTCCAAAGCTTGTACTCTCATCCATATTCAAGAAATAAAGCCTATTAAAAAGCCATGATAAATTTTCAACAACTAGCAGTCATTTGTTCCTCGATTACCTTTTTAAACCGTGCTCTGTGCAATCTTCATCTTTTCTTCTCTTCTTCTGGCCAGACCGAGGAAG
>BRYF01000001.1:12930000-12932500 GCA_030159135.1 Actinidia polygama | reverse complement strand
CGCTAGGCATTAAACAGTTAGCGTTCAAACGCTCCGTAGAGACATTCAAACGCCAAGATAAAATGGCTAGGTTTTCCTTCTCTGTGCGTTTGAATGCTCCACAGAGGCGTTCAAACGCTAAGTACTAAACGATCACCGTTCTAATGCTTCGCAGAAGCGTTCAAACGCTAAGGTCAAATATCTAGGTTTCAGTCTCTACCATTCGAACGCTCCGCAAAGGAGTTCGAACGCTCTGCAAAGGCGTTCAAACGCTAAGGTAAAATTGGTTACCGTTCGAATGCCAAAAGGGTCGTTCGAATGCTAGGCGTACGCATTAGTAGAAATGGACTCTCAAATTCATCAAAACTTCCAAAACACAATCCAAATTTTTCCAAGGCTCCTAGGGTACTAAGAATAATTTAAGTAGACTACAATATCTCAAAACCAACTCTAACATGATAGATCTAAGATTTAAATTTCAAAAATCATAACATGATTTTGGGGGTTTTCAAACCCACACTCAATTCTACCCAATCAAACCTTAATACATGTTATCCAACTCAAATAAGACTTAAGGGAGTCTCTAAAACTAACCTACATACCATAAATATATGAATATGCAAGTTAGGGTTTGACTTACCATGCCTCAAGTTCAACAATGGTGGATGGTTCTTTAAATGTGTAGTTTCAAGCTTTCTCTCTCTCCTTTCCCTATGTTCTTCACTCTTTTCTCCTTTTCTCTCTTCTCTTCCTCGCTTTTCTCTTCTTCTTCTCTTCCTTATCTTCTCTCTTTCTCTCTATACGCGTGAGTGTGGTGTTTAGTGTTTGTGTGTGTATAGCTAAGGCACACATGAAAAATAATACCATGTGCCCTCTTCCATTTTTTGATCATTTGCTCATCTTCTCTCTTTTTTTATATACTGCTACAGTTCGAATGCCAATCTTGTCATTCGAATGCTAAGAAGGAATTCGGTCCTAACATTCGAACACCCTGTTTGAATGCACTGAAGACGTGAAAATTGATAAAATTTGTTACAGGCATGAGCGTTTGAACGCTCTTATTAGCGTTTGAACGCCAAGAAGAAACTTAGCCCTGGCATTCAAATGCACAGAAACGTAAAACTGGCTGGAACTTGTAACAGGCTTAAGCGTTCGAACCCTCTTATAGTGTTCGAACGCCAAGAAGGATTTTGGCTAGTGTTTGAACACTAAGAAAGATTCTGGGCAGAAACTTAAATCTAAGGTTTTGAAGAGTTCTGACTATAATTTGATCTCTAACATAATAGTTGCCCACCTTAATTAACGTACGAGTCATAATTTATATAAATAAGCAAATTTATGGGTTCGAGGCATTACATTTTCAACAATCCGAAACCAAACTCTAGATGGCTTTATTTCAAGGCAAGGCCGAATAAAACCATGCTCGGGGGGGTACCCTAGCAATGTCAAGGGGTGGAAGAAGAAATTATTCTTCATCTCGGGAGACAAATGGGAGTTCTCCCATGGACAATCCCGAAAGCAAGGGTTCCGATCTTTCTAAATAGGGACAACTAGAAAAATAACAGTGGCTTTAACTCGGACTGTGCCTGTATTTGGTAATATTTGCACCGAGTCCCAGCGTAGAGGACTACCGAGCTTTCCTCATAGCAATAGTTCGGCGGAGTCGCCTGCCTTAGCAAGACCAAATTCTGTCATTGTATATTTTGTCCCCTTACAAATATACATACATTCATACATACATACATATATATGCTTGTGTAAAACACATGTTGTATATACAATGGGCTTGTGGAGGAGAGAGAGAGAGAGAGAGAGAGATGAGGGGGCAGCCATGGGTTGGGGACTGGCGACGGTGGCGGTGACTGTTGGGTAGTTGACAGTGATGGTGGTCGGAAGGGAAAAGGGAGAAAAGATTAGGTGGTGTTGCCAAGATTGGAAATTAAGGGTATTAATATCTATGTACTCATATATGCTAAGGGTAGGAAGTTTTATAAAATAAATTGTTTAATTTCAAAAATTTCAGTCAAATAACAGAAGAAGGGACGTGAATTTTAAAAATAAACTTGGAGGCAACGCAGAGTAATGTAAGAAACATAGGGGAAGTCCTTGGAGTTGTCAGAAACCTAAGGGGATGTAAGTGTAGTTTACCATCTGTTCTATTTTGATATTGGGCTTTGCTGGCCTGGTAAATTACAAACTTCATATTTCAATTGAGCTAAATTGGCGGATCGTTGATTCTTGGAGTTTAGAAGAACTATTTTTATTTTTTCCCCCTTAAAACTTCAGTAAATTCTAAATAGCCCTCCTAATTTTCCTATATTTACCCAAAAAAATTAGCAATATAACCCCAATAAAATATAAATATCCACCATAGTCCCTCAAAAGCTAGAAACCTTTGCAGAATTCTTAATTGAGCCGCCATTAGGCCTAAGCGGACCCGTTTATTATGCTTCTCAATACATACATAGAGGTTATATGGGCATTCTGAAAAAAATATTGTCAAACACAGGTCATATTATAA
>BRYF01000001.1:12907500-12910000 GCA_030159135.1 Actinidia polygama | reverse complement strand
TATACTAATACATCATTTAGTATATGCAATGGAGATGCTTTGAGAATAATGTGATTTCTTACTGTATTAATATTTATAACAGAGTTTACTATAAAAACGATTTAAATTATCAAAATAAACTTAAATACTTAAACTACATTGTGCAATCCAAAATTTGGAATGCAAAGATGCTCCAAAGTTTAAGGCTTCGTTTACTAATGCTTAAAAGCCAAGTTTTTTTTAAACTTACCACTAAAAAAATTAAATTTTTTTAACTTTCTTATTTTTTTTAACTATACTTTAACTAAAAATAAATAAATAAATAAATAAATCAACTTTGATTGATTTTTTTTTTTATAAACTTAAAAAAACATAGCTGAAAAATTGGTATAGACGGAGCCTAAATCCTATCCTCTAGTTTCGCTCAATTAAAAGAAAAAAAATGAACAGCTCTTGATATTGATATGACTAGCTAAAATATAGAATCTTGCTGGAGTAAATCCAAAAAAAAAGAGAGTTGCTTTTCCCCCTCCCCGTGTCAGACCCTCTCCCCTGGCCCCACCCCTAAATTTACCCTTGTGTCTCTCCCTCTCTTTTTTCCTTCCAACTTTTGTCCTCCCCGTTTTTTTAATTTTTTTTTTTAGTTTTTTTTTCTTTTCTTTATTAGTTTTATTTTTTTTGAATAAATATTTTTTTATTATATGTTGTAATCTTTTATTTATTTTTTAGTTATAGATTTTAGGAGTCATTATTTATAAAAATTTTAAAAAATATAAAAATATGAATCAAAATAAAAAGTATATATTAAAATAACAAAAATACTAACAAATATATTTATTTGGGTTACCATTGTCAATTTTTTTAAAAATAATTATGAAAATTTATACTTTTGGTCAAAATTTAGTAAATTTCTTAAGTAGATATGATTTTTTTTCTTTAGTAATATTTTTTTTAAATCGAGAAAGTAAAAAATTTGTATCAAACTATTAAAAAAGTTCACTCAAAATGAACATCCTCCTCCAAACCTTGACACATGTCAGAATCACCGAGGGTTCTCATGAGGTGAACTCTCCTTATCGGCCAAACATCATCGAGAGTGCGTGAAAGAGGACGCATGATCCTATATTGGGGGCATTTGAATGAGTCTTTTTTCAAATTAACAATTAATAACCAAACACTAAAAAAAAATAAAACAAATAAAACAAAACTGATAAAAAATAAAAAAACTAATGAAAAAAAGAAACAAAATTAAAAAAATTAAACAAAACTTTAAAAAAATAAGTTTTTTTATTAATTTTATAAATTTTTACAAATAATGACTCCTAAAATTTACAATTAAAAAATAAATTACAAACATATAATAAAAAAAATATTTATCAAAAAAAATAGACAAAAAAGAAATAAATTTGATAAAGAAAATTAATTAAAAAAATAAAATTAATAAAAAGAAAACAAAACTAAAAAAACTGAAAAAAAAAAACAAAAATCGAAAGAGAGAGAGAGAGATATTTAAGGGGTGGGGGCATAACAGTAATTTCAAAGGGAAAAAGAGTGTGGGGCCCGGGGAGTGTCTGACACGGGAGAGGGTGAGTAGCAATTTTCAAAAAAAAAGTGCCTAGCTAAAAAGTTGTACTACTGTGTACTTTTGCCAGCTAAAATGGTTTAAGTTGTGTTGGAGTTCTAAACGATCATTTTTATTTTACAACCTCAAATTTTATTTAGATTTTACTTTCGATTCTCATATTTTAGTAAATATATATTAAACTTTGAACCCTAAAAATAATTGCAACTTGGATTTTACATTTACATTTGTTAGAATTTGTGAACGAAAATAGTCATGTATCATATACATGACCATATGTGAATTTTTAAATTAGTATAAATATATAAAAAAAATTGTCTTTAGTGATTTTTTTTACTGTTTAATAATTTTTTCCTGATTTTTCTTGATGAGAGGAGTCTGAAAATATTTATTATTTATTTAATTTGAATAAAAATATTCTTTCAATTTTAGTGATTCTAACGAATTAAGAATATTTTGAAAATGTTAATTAAAGCGTGAATGTCACATTTTTTTGAAAATGTTAGCAAGAATTTTATAGTATTCCTTTAAGCATTCTATTATTTTTAACCATTTATTCTTGCTACAATTAAGAAAACATAAGAAATTGGGAGATTATAAGGCCTCGTTTGGTAACTTCTTATAACTTGTTTTTTAAAAATCATTTAAAAGTTTGTTGGACTGGTTTAACTCCAAAACCCAAAAAGCGAAAAAACTTACTTATAAAATTGAAAAAAAATAAATTATGGACATACCCACCCCCACCCCCACCCCCAAACCCAAACCCAAACCCACACCCACACCCAATATATATATATATATATATATATTATTTTAGGTCCATTGTTTTTTTGGTTAATTGATTTTCAAGTTTTTTTAATCATTTATGATTTTTTTTTTGCCATTTGTTCAAATGTTAGAACTTAGAAGGTATCACTTTGTAATTTAGTACGAAACATC
>BRYF01000001.1:12775000-12777500 GCA_030159135.1 Actinidia polygama | reverse complement strand
CCAAGATTGTATAACCCACTAGCCTACCCAACAACTATTATAAAATGCACTAAAAACCTCCCTATCATGATTTTTTTGGCTTTAGCAGGTCAAGAATAGGTGATTTATTTCTCAAGCTTCCTGATCTGGGTAGGGGTGTCGGCTACAGGTCTCGGTGCATATACATGTCTTTTTTGTTTTTTGTCAATCATTAAGAGAGGATAGGAGAAAGGAAAACTGCATATTAATGAAGCAATAAGACTCAAACCTAGACAAGCGTTAAATCTCCTTATATATATGTGTCTTTAGCTCGTTTTCGTTTCCAAGGACATTTTCCCAAGTGAAATTGGTGTTTGCATAGTTAGATAGAGCTGTTCATGGATAATATGACATTACACATGTTGTGAACACATTTTCTATACCATTACACAAGTGTTTGACACACGGCATGCACTTACAATACATTTAGAAGAGTTCATGTAACATATATAGGTAGCGACATCTTCTCTGTTTGAGAGCTTTTTGAAGATACAAATAACTCACTTTGTGAGACTGTTTTAGAGAAAGAAGTTGCTCACTGTTTGTTTAACAAACAAAATTTTGAAAATATACCATATTGTACTGGCCTCTCAAACAAACTCCTTTCCTACAATCTCCTATTACACAACTTCATAGATGTCAATATTTAACTCCTCTACTTGATAACTACTCATCATTTGGCTGCAACCACATCAAGAATTTTTAAAGAAACACAGAGAAAAGGTCCACACAACAAATCATAGTTCACCAAAATGTTCACAAAATCTCCCCCTGCCTTCTCCCCGCAAACCTACCATAAGCACTTCCAGGCTCCAGCCCAGAGAGAGAGAGGCCATGATTGTTCACTAGTGTTCCTCAAGAGAAATAAGCTTCTTCTTCTACTCGTACCACTATGTATATTGTCACAAGACTTAAGTATTGGCTAATACATTACATATTGGCCGTTAAATATCAAGATTTTGGCTAATACTGTCCGATATCAGCCAACGCATAGCCGTATTACCGGTACCGATACAGTGATTTAGAACTTTGCACTAGACCATCCTTTGGTAACCGCTACTAGCAACTAAGTGTGAAAATCTGAATAAATGATTGCGGCTACATATTCTTGAACATTGACCAATTGGGGGTAAATATCATCTTCAAGAAAGCAATTTGTCACGTCTCAAAGTCACCTTGTTTACAGATTTTATTTTATTTTTCGCTTATTTATCCAACTATATGCTCATTTTGAAGAAGCTAAAGTGCTTAAATTATGTGATAACTCATCAAAGAGGTGAGACCTAAAACCAGTAGGATGACTTATTTCCACAAGATTAATTTAAAAAAATTGCAATGTAAATCTGCTTCCATTCTTATTTCCACAAGACTACTCTTGGACTCTAGAAAGCTACACAAGCTAAATGTGTTAATTATCTAAGAAATTTACTGCTAGAAAGGTTCCTAAAACTATATGTTTCTAATTATTCTCATGTATTCTTCCGATTTTCGAGGACTTTTAGTTTAGCAGATAAATTAGTTGAAGAGATTGACATTTTAACCTGCAGCCACAAGAAGCTTATTAGTTTCTTCTAACAAGTTAAGTTTGAAAACTTTTAGTGACTTTCGCAACCTAAAACCTTTGGCATTTCTGTTTAAATTTTGTTTGGTAAGTTCCCAATAAGCCTTACAACATGCATGCCATCGTGTCACCATTTTGTTGTTTAACAACTTCATCATATTCAGAACTCTAAATTCAATCAAACATGATTACTTCTTTGTAATCCATGTCTACATTAATTGAATTGGAAGTTTCCAGGAAATAAATGTTCTTAACTTTCACGCAAGTTCTTATTCACAACACAATCTTCTTCAGCATACAAAATTTGCTACTAATAAGAGAGAATGTATAGACAATACAAAATTTATTCACAACTATCAATAGAGTTCATGGAACTTCCTTAAATACAATACATTGAAAACAATGTATGTTATGATAAGACCATACATACGAACTTTATAACATATTGCATCCTATCCGATATATTTTTATGTTTTCCACTATCTCTTGTCCATTAAATTATACTCCGTATCATATTTTCTTTATTTTAGCACAACAATTTTGCAAAGGGTGCAAGTGTCATTTTCAAGCGAATCATCTGAGCTCGAGTTATTCCGAAGAGTTTAGCTGTTTGTATCCATTTATATTAGAAGGTCATCATGACAGTATGAGTCATAGAAGGTCAAGATAATTCATTTATTAGGCAATATTGGGATAAAGATTTCCATAGATCAGATTTTCTTTTGTTTACTCCAGAAAAAATAAGACATTTTTAACGGAACACCCAGAAATCGACTAACTTTTCCCATGTCGAGAACATAAATAATATTAAGTGGTGTGGTGGTGTGTTAAGAAAATGAATAACAAAATTACCCTCTCTCTAGTAGCTTGCGCTATTAGGTGAGTTGGCGGTCAACAATCTTAATAATAAGGTCCCCAAAT
>BRYF01000001.1:12650000-12652500 GCA_030159135.1 Actinidia polygama | reverse complement strand
GAACCAAAATCTAGTGAACCAAACAAATTAAGATAAACCAAGAATGAATCACAAATGTTCGAAACATATCAAACCAAAATAAACTAAGGCAAACCAAAAATGAATCACAAATGTTCGAGACATATCTAACCAAAATCATGTGATCCAAACAAACTGATATACCAAATTGACAACCTTCTCACAGATGCTGGTGTTAGATATGATATATCTACTCAGAAAGCCTTCTTGATCTGCTATAGTTAAATATAAGATCACTATTTTGAGAGCCTTCTCATACTTGAGATCTCTATTCAGAAAGTCTTTTTCACAAATGTTAGAGCCAAATTTAAGATCCCTATTATGAGAGTATTCTCATAAATGCAGTAGCCAAATAATGAGATTCCTCATCAGTGAGCCTTCTCACATATGGCGGATGTCTTTAAAAATCTTTACACATCCGCCCAATGTGGGGGGCAAACCACCATGTTAATGACTGATGTTCCATAATTTCTTTTTCTGGAGTACCAGAACAAACTCCATCCAAACCGATAAAATTTCACCCAAATTGATATGCTCCACCAAAATAAATAAACTTCACCCAAATTGATATGGAATCAAAATACACAGATTCAAATCTCGCGGATAGATCTAGAATGCAAAAAAAAACTTAATCAGGGCTAAATTGAAAAAATCAAAAATTCTAGAGACCTAACAATAATTTTACAAAATTTTAGGTACTAAACTATTATTTTTTGAAACTTCAGAGATCAAACTGTAATTTTTTCAAAAGTCCGGGATTGAATTGTAAGGTTTTAACTTTAGGGACTGAAAGTGTAATTTATCAGAAAAAAGAGAATATTCTTAGAATATTCGGTCGCATACATAGCGCTGATGATGCGCTGATTGGGGTGCTAATTGAGTGGCTGACTAGGCGTGTAGACTATAGTCGCGCATTTAGTGCGTGGTAGAGACTGGTCCTCATGCGCCTTCAACTTTTGTTGGCGTGTGCGGAGATTGGTCTCACGCAGCGAAAGTCAAATGGCAAGTGAAAGCGCATGCACCACATGGATCTAACTTGCCCAAGCATGGAGGGTGCGTGGGAGACCAGTCCTCACGCTCGGGAAGAGAGGCAATGCATGCAGGTGCTTGGCGGACGTGGATCTGATGCACCCACGCTCAAGAGGTGCATAATGGCGTGTGCGGTGTTGGTTTGTGATAGGGTTGACTTTAGGGTTTTCTTCTCAAAGAGACGAACGAGATGGTGCAATCAAAAATTGATTTAGAGCCCTTTTGTAGAGGTCCGAAATTAAACCTAAGCTCTGATACTAATTATTGTGTTCAAAATCGATTCAGTAATCGCAGACACTCAGATTCACACGCACACACAGTCACAATGATTTATGCGGTTCGATAAAGTTGCCTATGTCCTCAAGTAGTACAGCAGATTCAGTATTTGAGAAAGATTTACACATTACAAGACATATTGTATCTCACACTCTCACTTGTAGTATAGTAGTATGGTAGTGGCAGAGCAGCAACTACCTCCCTCACACTATGTAAGGCTTCAAATTTTTTTAAAAGGACTATGACGCCTCACACTATATACACACACCATTGTGGGGTTTGGTAAAAGTGAACCCATTTAATTTAATTGGGTCACCTTTGGATAATTGGACTTAGATGTATTTAGTGTTGCGTTTGATGGAATTTATTGCTTGGGCCAAATAAAGCCCAAGGACCAAATAGGGCATTTATGTAATTTTATCTTATTTGACCTAAATACAATTAAAGTTATCATTTTCATATTTTTTCCTTCTTCTTCTTTTCTCTCTCTCTCTCTCTCTCTCTTTAAAGTTGAACCAAAGAGGATTTTGATCATTTGAGCTTAGATCTAGTGAGCTAGAGTGTGATTCGAGTGTGATGCTTTGGAGAAAAATCATTTACTCGACGAGAGTTTCGTTTTGATCCAAGAAAATTGGAGATTGGAGCAAGGTGAAGATTTGGGAATCATCTCATCTTCTTCAAACTTTTGGAAGCTTTTCTTGCTTGGATTTGAGGTAAAAGGGGTTATTTTATTGAGATTTTACTTTAGGTTTGTTGTTAATGGCTTATATAAAGTCAATTGAGATATTATTTTGGGTATAGAACCCTAAATGAGAAACTTGGTTTAGATTGAAAATGAAAAGTGCTGAAATTTGGTTGTCGACGGTAAGTGTCAACACCTAGGTTTCAGGTGTCGACACCTTTGAATAATAACTTTGAAAATTTTGCCACTGATGGCAGGTGTCGACACCCAAGTTTCAGGACTACTGATGTCAGGTGTCGACACCTGAAATTCAGTTATCGACACCTAAAATTTTTTGAACAGTAAATTGGTATTTTGTGCTACTGACGCCAGGTGTCGACACTTGAAATTCTGGTGTCGACACTTAAAATTTTTTGAACATTGAATTATAAGTTTTTGGCCATTGACGGCAGGTGTCAACACCGACACTATGAATGGTAAAAAAATTTTTTTATA
>BRYF01000001.1:12622500-12625000 GCA_030159135.1 Actinidia polygama | reverse complement strand
TAAAGTCAAACATTACAAATACACGATCTCATATGGAGAAAAATGACCAACAAAGGAAATAAAAAAATGTATCATTGTTGATGAGGGATGAATTTTTACTTACTCTTAACTAGTTATTTCATAAGAGATAATTCAACCAGAGCTAACTATGTCACCACATTTTTCATGAGATGGTCATGTCACCAAAATCATGAGATGATCATGTCACCAAGTTGTCTTACATTGTTTGTGGTTCTCCTCCCAGCATCACAAGTCGCCAATACATGATGCTTGGTAGTTCATGTGGCCTACCTCTCCATACCTTTTGTTGGTGCCCCGATAATAGTGCCGCGATCTCCTCACACGTCTGTAAAATCTCTACCTATAAAACCTGCTCATCGGTATCCAGAAAAGAGATAATTTCAATCACGATTCTTAAGTCATTGCTCTCTAATCTCTCTGTTGTGATTTGTCTAGGATTTTTCTCTCTTATGATCTCATCATCATGCTAGAGGAGTTTTGAGCGGCCTCATCCTGGCCGGTAACGTTTGTCTCTCTGCGCAGGTGACTAATGTCATCACCTTAAACAATTATGATTGTTGGTTGCTCGCCTCCAGATTTCTACCTCAACAATTGTCTTGGGCAAGGATTTGACTCTTAACCTCTCAATTAAAAATGTACAAGAATGGTTAGTAGAGACACCACGAGACCATTAACGCTAATATTTTCTTTTTTTGAGACAGGGTGATTTTGTTTCTGAATTAGTGAGTATGCAGGGGAGATGTATAATTTTTAGACGTGAAAATTGAAATACATTTTCAAAACAAGAGAATTCTAGAATGGAAAATGATAAAAAGTCACAATAATAGTTGTTTCTGTTTTAACTCAAAAGACCTCAATAGGCAACATCATTCGTAACCCTTCACATGTTCATTTTTTAACTTAAAATTAGTGATGTCCTTTCTTGATCATGGGAAATCATAAAGGTTGAAAACGCATGATAGAGCTTAAAAAGAGCACGAAAATAGGGTGAGTAATGCTATTTTGTTTATATTTGTATACCACATTTGAGTACTGTTGTACGTAGCGCTATATATATCACTATGCAAACATGGCCTTAAGGTATCATATCATATGGTACCTAAATGTGGTGTAGCGCCATCCAATGATTGAAATTGGATGATCATTTTTGCATTAGACCCAGTTTGGGCTATGTTTTCTTGGTTGATTTTTGCTAAAAAAATTCAGATTTAGAGTGAGTTTATTTTACTTTTTTGAGTGATTTTTTTGTCTTATGTTAACTTTTTAATCAAAAACTGAAAAAATCTAAGTTTTTTTCTCAGCTAGATCAAACGAGGCCTTAATGGTTGTAATTGTAACTTGTGAAACCACCTTACAAGGGGTTTAAAGGCTAATGCGTATTAAAGCTAAACCAACACTTGGGCCGGAACTAGGAGATTTGCCAAATGTGAGCCCACTAGACTTGGATACTGTGTAATTGGGCCGAAAAATAATATGCCACCACGAGAGTACCCAACGGGTCCAATAGTTGGTATGGACTTCTAGTTATTAAAAGCAGACCTGCATTACGGCCCAATTTTGTCTACCTTTTTTTTTAATAGAATTTTTAGCTGTTTTGATTTTTAATTTTTTTCGTCATAAGTGATTTTTTTTATTGTTTAATTAAAATAATATATTTTTTCAGTTAATCTTGACAAAAAGTATATAAAAATATAAAAATTATTTAAATTTGGAAAAAAATCTTACTAAATACAAAAAACTTAGCTAATTTATCAAGTAAAAATATTTTTTTGTCTTTAGTGAATTTTTTTCAAATTAGATGGAAATCTTTTACATTTTCAGACTCAACTTGTCAAGACAAATAAGAAAATCATTAAAAAAATTATCAAATAGTAAAGAAATTTTACTAAAGACGAAAAAATAAAAAATTAACGCAAAAAAAAAATCTCAAAAAATTAGGTCAGACTGGACCAAATTGGCAGAAAAAATTAGCTTGTTCAGAGTGTTTGCGGCAACTTTTAAGTTTACTTTTCCTTGTTTTAAATTTGTAACAGCCTATTTTGCAAAGCTTTTGTTTCATTTATAAAACATATTAAATAAATTTCTACATTTTTAGATTACGACAAAATTATAAAAATAAAAATTCTTATTGATTTCAAAACTTAAAACACTGGAAAGAAAATTATTTGAATCCTCAAATTATTTGTTTGATGTATTTATTTTTCATTTATTTTGAAATATATATATATATATATATATATATATATTTATCACAAGACCTTATGCCTGGTCCTTATTCTGCAATCTGCATATGGATGGAGACCTTACACTATAAATTTGCCTTAAAATGCGGAATAACGTTAACAGACGTTATCCCTGGTAAATTAACAATTGTGCCTATCTAATGTTCATAACAGCCCTATCAAATTATGCCACGTAAGCAAAATCAAGCTTTTGTTTTTATAATCAATTTTGCAAAACAGTTTTAAGAAATTATTAA
>BRYF01000001.1:12600000-12607500 GCA_030159135.1 Actinidia polygama | reverse complement strand
AAATGAAGGCGAATAACTAGCATACGATACAAATGGAGTAATTGGGTGAGCAATACATGTATACTTATCTTTCTAAAGGGCAATAGGGAGGGAATCATGATGAGAAGGAGCTGTGGTGCTAACCGGAAGGAAGGATCCCGAGTCGGAGAAGGAAACTGATCGGGGAACAGTAGCCGACTGCTTTCTACGAACATAAACCTACAATGTCTTCTCCTGTCAGGGGGGAACAACGGGAACAAGGGTGGGAAGGTAATAGTTAAGGGGTTAAGACGGCTGAGATACAGTAAAGTAGGGGAGAGACTCATTGAAGGTGATATCGACACACACAAACTGACAATGAAGAGTACATGAATAACATCTATAACCTTTTTGGGATAAGAATATCCTAGAAAAATATATTTAATCGCACGAGGATCATGCTTATCTCGACTAGGGTCAAGAGCATGAACATAACACGTACATGCAAATACCCAAGGAGGAAGAGAAAACAAGGATCGACCAGGATATAAGACCCGATGAGGAACAAGACCACACAAAAAAAGTAAAGGGCATTATATTCACAAGGTAGCATGTGGTACGAACAACGTCACTCCAAAAGGTTTTGGGAACCTGCATGTCAAAAGACAAGGCTCGAGTCACCTCGAGTAAGTGTCGTAGCTTGCGTTCGACAACTCTATTTTATTGTGGAGTCCGAGCACAATTGATGATTGATACCATGGTCACTAAAAATTATGAAAGTTCACATAAATAATATTCACGAGCACTATTAGAATGAAATACACAGATAGAATTTTAAACTGAGTTTTTATTTTCATAAAAAATGATATGAAAGATTGAATACAACTCAAACCGATCCTTCATCAGGTAAAAGTAAGTAATCCTAGAATAATCGTCAACAAAAATTACAAAATACTAAATATTAGAGTACGACTTAACACACATCGAACCCAAAATATCCAAGTGGACTAACTGAAAAGGATGCAACACACGAATCTCAACTCAAGGATAAAATGAATTACGCCAATGCTTACTAAGTTCACAAGCTTCACAAAGAAGTGTAGACAAACTCTGACTCGACGGAACCAACTTCTTCAAGCTACCAAGGGACGGATGACCAAGGCGACAATGAACTTGAAAGGCAGGCGTGGAAGACTGCAAAGCCATATTGTGGGATAAGTCCATATCAAAGGAGTAAAGGCCATTGTGCTTAGACCTGCCACTAATCTTCTTCCCCTTCTTGAGATCCTGAAAGACACAATGAGTGGAAAAGAATGTTACTGAACAGTTAAATGATTTAGTAATGTGACTAATAGGCATAAAATTAAAAGAAAACTTAGAAACATATAAGACATATTGTAATGACAAAGAAGGACCCAAATTAGCAATACCCAAACCGTAAATACTGGAGGTAGAACCATCAGCAAGGGTAACACGAGAAAGATGACATCTAGGAGATAGGTTAGCCAAGTGACCAGGAGTACTAGTCATATGAGCGAAAGCACTAGAATCAATGACCTATGGGCTAGAGGAGGCAACACATGCAATAGAGGCAACAGTCTGTATCTAAGCAAGAGTAGCAGTGGTGATGACTGAGCAACGAACAATCGATGATAATCATCTTCTGAAATAGACACAACCCGAGAAACAAGATTAGAGGAGGGGGCCTCCTCAGCGGTAAGTGTAACCTGATGAGCTGTTGGACGGCCATGAAGATCCAACAATGATTAATAGTGTGGTTCTCCCAGTGGCAATAAGTACACTTCTGTGAGTCATGACCACAACCACCATCGCCATTGTAGCCAGAAACACTGTAACCAGGAGTAAGTCAACCACCTCCTCCACTACCAGAACCAGGGACACGACCACTACTGATCTTGGGCTTCATTTTATTCCACAAAAAGGATGCAAATATGTGATCATCATCTTTCCAATCCTCATACTTCGTTTCACCAACCTTCTTGGGATAAGGGGAAACCATCATAAACTTATACTGCTTCTTAACTATAAAATAAATCTCAACAGGTTTAGCCCACTGAGCATAATTACTATCATTCATCCGCATTACAGTAATAGATAAATTTTGTGACCGAGAAGAACCAGAAGTAGAATTAGGGAAAATAGAAGAATCAGACACAAGTGTATCAGATTTAGCATCCATAAAATTATAGCCCAAACTAACAACAATGATAACCACAAGCTAGAGGCACAATCTTCAAACTAATGACATAAATATATAACTAGGCAACCTACCCTACAAGAACTAACATCGAACAATCGGAGCCAACCAGAATCTCCGAAACAACTCATAAGACAATCACGAGTGCAATCAAATAACACATGGCCATAAACAAATGGCCTATAAAGAAGAAAACTCACGAACACAGTAAAACGACCTCAATCAACAATAAATGAGAGCAATCGAACCAACACAGTACAAAACGAACCTCAGTCAAAGGTAAATCAAGCCTGAGTGTGGTCCGGTGGTGTCACCAAAACCAGGAAAGGGCTGGACGAAGACAAATCAAGGCTCAAAAATGGCACATGATAGCAATTAGAACTCTCACAGGGTTGGAAGAGTGTAGATCTAAGCAAAACAAGGCTGGACAAGACCCAATGAACTGCGACAGAGGTCATCGAATTGACGTTGAGCAGCAACGAGGGTCGTCGTGGCTTGACGAATTGCCACGAAGTTTTCGGAGTCAGATTGACCCCTTACAAAACCAGATGGACCATAGTAAACGTCCAACGAGCCTTTATGAGTCTAGATCGAACCTCTGGGCTTTCTGGGCTAGGCTTGTCGGAGGTCCATAGGGTGCGTCAGAGATCACTGTTGCTGGTGGAGGGTTAAAGTTTTTTTGGTAGGTGGTTGTATTAGGGTTAACTAGCTCTAAACCTTATTAATAGAAGTGATTAAGGTTCTTAACTAAACTCTAACACATAAAATATAATATTTATATTACTAAGCAATGTATACATCCACTCTACTAATTGCACCCAATGTTACTCACTACACCCACACACTCACACTCTACTATAACTCTAAAATCAACCATTAAAAATGCTGGTCAATGCATATTTCTTATACAAAAATTGAGAGCTTTTAAGTTAACTGAAATCTTACAGATGATGCAGCTAAATACCTGAATAGCTCATTAACTGGATATTTTTCCAAAGAAAACTTGCTTGCTTACGTGAAAAATAAAATTTTCTTGCTCTAGTTTTCTTTCTATCTCAATACTAGCTTGGGAATGCATATATTTCGATTTTGAAACCTTTTATCTGCTACCATGCTACCGAAGAAAACAATGAGGCATGTTGTTTCCTTATAGGCATGTTCCTTTGGTTGAGTGTTACAGGGAATGCATCTAATATTCTGTATGTTGATTTAATAATTTTAGGTTAAATGAATTGGATTCTAGATTATCGTCACCTTCTGCCCCAATCGGAGTAAACAAATGTGGATTTGGCATTAACACCTTGTTTGGCGTCCGGAGATGGTCCCGGATTTGGCTATCTCCTTCATTTCTTCTCCCTCTTCTACCTTCTCCTGAGTTTGGAGAGTATTTTTCTCCCCCGGATTTCTTCGCCGATCGCCTTCCAAATCCAGCCACAGTCGGAGATGGAACGGACAGGGGGTATACCCTGTGCGTGGTCACGCGGTCCTCCGCGTGGAGGACCGCGTGGTGATGAAATGACTGATGTGCCCTCGTTTTGAACTGTGTGATTATGGTTGTGCCCTCGTTCCCCTTTGAGAGAGAGAGGCATCTATGAGAGAGAACAGAGGTTCGGAGAGGAAGACTCCAAAACCAAAAGTCTAGATCTAAGTCAATAAACAATCAATTCCATAGAATACAAATAATGGTATGGGTCCCTGTAGTTTGAAAGAATATCACTTTGGTTCTTATGTTTTGAAATTCAACAATTAGAACTCTGTCACAATCTAATTTCAATTTAGTCCCAAATGGATAGAGTTTTCAGTTGGGTTTATTTTTCAATTACCCAATAGGTCATATAGCTAAGGGTGATTTACTATAATTTATTCTATTTTTTAACAATAACTAATTTTTTTAAAAAGAGAAAAAATATCAAAATCCTAAAAAATAAGGGTAATCTTGTCAATTTTTGTAAAAAATTAGTTACCAACAAAATTGTACTAACAATTTTAAAAGAATATACAAGAAATAGAGTTGTATTAGCAGAAATAATCTTAAAGGAGGTCAGTGAAATTTAATCAAACAAAAACTAAGGCTAAGAAGAAGTTTCTTTGTTGCAAATAGCATCACCAGGCGAGTTTACATTTTAGACTTGAAATTGAACTAAAAGAGAAAATTAAACGATGTTTAGTCTTTTACTAATGGATAATTTAACCCAAAAAAATCGAATGATATATTTTTAAATTATATATTGATATTTAAATTAAAAATTTTTATTTTAATCATCTAAATATTAATTAATATATATTTTATCTAATTAAACGAAATTATATTTAATATTTATAACTAATTAATGAAGTGGGGGTAATTTTGTCTTTTTATATCTTATTTTATCATATCCAACTTTTAAATCTCCTTCTCCAAAACACATCCAAACACCAAACTATAAATTCATAATTCTTAAAAGGTGCGCTCCCTTTATTTTAAATTATCCTTCATTTCAAATTCACCCTCAAATCCACTCTCATTCCAACTCCACCAAAATCATCTCCCGCTATCAAACATGCTGAAAAGGGTTAACTCGTACCGGTCGTGCAGCCAATACCCTTTCAAAATCATTCAAATGAGGGATGAGAAAAGGATACGAGGGACTTAATTCAATTGGTCGATCACTCAGATTTGGGGTTTCTCGGGCAGTGTTTCCGGAATATCTTGAAATGTCAGATAAGAAGATATTTGATCCTCAAGATACATTACTTCAGTTGTGGAATAGACTTTTTGTTGTGTCATGTATTTTGGCAGTATCTGTGGACCCTCTGTTTTTTATCTTCCAGTTTTTAATCAGTCATCACAATGTCTTTGTATAGACCGAAAGTTATCAATCATAGCTACAACATTGCGAACAGTAATTGATGCTTTCTACCTTCTTCACATGGCGCTGCAATTCAGAACAGCTTACATAGTTTCATTGAGGTGAACTTGTGATAGATCCTACGAAAATAGCTACGCGATACCTACGGGGCTATTTCATCATCGATTTTGTAGCTGTTCTTCCTCTACCAAAGGACCGAGTACTCTATAATTTTGAGTTTTTATTTTTCTTTTGTTATGAAAATTCCATATAATCTTAGTTTCTTGTATGGCTATTTTCCGTCACGGACATCTTTTGTGTTTTAATACTAGAACTTCCCTCTCTGTTCTTTGATTCGTTTTGCTATAAAAAGTTAGTGTTATCCTTCACTAATGCATTGCTTGAACTAGGGGTGCACACGGGTCGAGTCTGGGTTAGACCTAGACCCGACCCGATCATTCACGGTTCTAGATTTTAGACTCGGAACCGACCCGACGCTCAAAGAGACCCGACCCGATCCGAACCACTCGGTTCCGGTTCCGGTTCCGATCCTCGGTTCTTCGGTTCTCGGGTTGGTTCGGGTCGGTTCTTCGGTTCTCTCTAAACTTTATATAGCATAGGCAATAATCAAGTGTGCGCGAGTGCATTGTATGTTTATATATGATCGGTTCTCGTCTCGGTTCCTCGGGTCTCGGTTCGGTTCTCATCTCGGGTCGGGTCGGGTCGGTTCTGAGTAAAAAATTATACGGAGAACCGACCCGAGCTGGACGGGTCAGGAATTTTTAGACCCAGAACCGACCCAAAACGGTGGTAGACCTGAACCAATGAGGTCGGGTCTCGGGTATTTTGTGCACCCCTCAAGCCTTGAACTATGAACTATGAGGCATGTTAGCCTTCACAGAATTATTGGATGCAAAAGAAGGATATACTACACAACTGGAGTCTGGAACACAACTCATTTTTATGAAATTATACATTTGGTATAACCAGCAACTTTATATCAATTTACAAAAATATCCGAATGCCATCTGTGATTTCAAGTAATCATGCTACTTGGTCAAAAGCAACATACGATCTTAGGTGATGGTTACAATTTTCTTCTTATTGGCTCCATTTCCTCCCTCCCTCCCTCCCCTCGAGGAAATTAAGTACTGAGAATAGTTAGCTTCAATTAACCGAACATACTTTACAGTGGAACATGGGTCTTTATTCAGTTCGTCCCTGCCTGCATCCTGATAGGGCCAACACTAAGTTATGGCTTCAAGAGTTTCTCAAGGAACACGTCCCATTCCTTTGCTTCTATAAAATATATTAGGCTATGTTCCAGGCATGTTCTAGGTGCCTTTGATGTTTTTGGATTATTGTTAGATTTTAGGAGAATTATAGCTTGTATGTGGCAGGTATTGAGCTTTATCTTCCTGTACATTCCATACAGGTTCAAGATAGCACCACGTCTCCCTCTAACAAGTACAGATGTGATTGTGCTTTCTGTTAATTTCTCTTGTTATGCCCAAGGAGTTTCACAGTTCATTATTATCTGTTAAGTTCAATGTGTGCCTTTCTGCAATATTGGTCATATCTAAAAACTTCTGCTATTTCACAAGTGCCTTTTATCGTTAGTGGTTTCTGCCTGTATCTGAACATCGTCAGATTGTATTTTCAAGTCCTATTTGTAACCTTAAAGGGCGGAAGGAGCACCTATTGTCAGAATTGGTTTATCTTGCTATATTAAACTGTTATATGTAATAATTGTAATTTCAATTACCCCAGTCGAAGATATTATATTTGATCATACTAGATTGATCCCTTAATCATAGTATAGTGAGAGAACATTTTCAATGGCCCAAATTTTTGAAGCCCAATTCGATATGGAACTTACAAGTGTACAATTTTCCCTTATATTTGATTTGGGTCTAACTCATTTTAAGAGTCTCTTTTGTATTATTTTTAATTTACTTGTCTGTGAAGAATTAGGGCATTAAAAGTAGAATTAGGCACTGTATCATTACTATCCCAGGTTGCAGGAGTTTAAGAAGGCTATTGCATTGAAGGAACTTCAGAATGAACCTCGGTGTTTTATTCCCATTTGCCCTCTCCCCCCCTGAAGAGGAAAAAATAAATCCCCCTCCCCTCTCTCTCGTTGTTAGTTACACTTCTTTGTTCTTTCTATGGTTTCTTCTTGGGAGCAGTGGTCAAACTCTAGTTGATTTAGTAAATTAGAGTTTCATTTGAAATTAAAGATTTGGGCAGTTTGGCAATCAACAAGACAATGCATATATTTCCTAACCTTAACCTTAAAAATCATGATGTTGAGTTTATTGGAACAACAACAACAAAAAGATCGATATATCATATGGGAACAATATTTATGTAGTTTGGTCATACAATCAAGTAATTAGAGCAGGCCATAACCTCAGATTTGTGTAGTTTTTAAAATATCCTACTGATGGGTGCTATAGCATTTTCTGAAAAATAATATTTTCAGTGGCAGATAAT
>BRYF01000001.1:12532500-12535000 GCA_030159135.1 Actinidia polygama | reverse complement strand
AAAATACTAAAAAATGCTCATATTAATTAATATGCTTTATTAGTCAAATATGTATATTTGCACACACATCAAGCATGGGCAAAAAACTAAACTAAATTTAAAAGAACAATTGATATGTTGATATGAATAGAACTTGATTTGTATGAATTTGTGTTCACGCGCCTAGTCAGCTGAGTATTATATGAGCTTGAACCGAAATTTTTTGCAAACATTGGACACATCAATTTTCAAAAAAATAAGATATGGACATGTTGAAAATGCATATATCTATCAAATAAATACTCATGAATCGATGATTGGAGTGTTAGAAGAGGACTTTCTTACCGTCTCCTATTTTGTACTGAATTCTTTTTTGACAGGGTAAATACAGTCACAGACATGGAAATGTAAATGGCAGTTTTGTTTTAAAACCTTTCGGATGCGAGTTGGATGATTCTTTTTAGTTGAAATAGCGAGTATGAGTTGGAATGGAGAGAAGTGTTTTTGTTTTTGTTTTTGTTTTCTTTGTGTTTTTGTTTTTGGTTCATCAAAGAACATCACGGGGTTTGAACCCTAGCCGGTGAGAGTGGAAAATTGGTTAATTGATTTTATTCTATTCGTGAAAGCTTATAATGGTATGTATTTAAATGTCTTTAAACACTGACCAACCATGTGGTGACCACATTTGGGAGGTTTGGTATGTAGGTTTACTGTTGGTTTGGAATTGTGGTAGTACTCTCAAAACACTATAACCCTGCGGTGCTTTTAAAATGAGTCTATTTTAAGTTTATTTTTATAATCTAAACTGTTAATATTACAGACCTCACTGAGTTGGTCATTTGTGAAAAAAATCAGATTGATTAAACATTGGTAACTAGATGATCTAAATCCATTTGCTTTAAAACAATTGAACGGCAAATGACATTTGATCCATTTGGCTACTTATGTTCGATAGACTTGATTTTTTGCATAGGCCATATGTTATAGTAAACTTTATAATTGAATGATTCGAATTATAAAGATGGACGAAAGATAAACCCACAAAAAAAACACTACGGGATTGTAGTGCTTAAGTATTGTATTAGGGTTTTTGAAATTAGAGAAAGGTGAAGCAGAAATTTGGTGGAAGTGTGCTTTCAGTTTACAAATTGATGGAGATTGTGATTGTTTGGTGATCCAAGTAGTAGATACTTGTGTGAATTAAATAAAAAGCACGTATTTGACGTAAACAAACTATGATTGGTTAAAATAGTTTAACTATTTATACGTGAAGGTAATATTCATCCAACATGTTAAGTAGAACATTCATAATAATAGAAGTTATATGGGGCAGAAACAAAGATAGTGAATCTCAATGTCATCTTTGTGAATCTCAATGTTAGGACGTAGGAGAGAGTGAAATTTTATTTTTCATTTGATATAATGTCGAAGTTTGTAGCCCATAGTTTGGTTCTATTAGGCTTCAAATCAACATAAGGTAGTCTATTTCTCATCAATAAATTTGAAAACTTTCTATTTAGAGAGATGGTGAATGAAATGTAGCTTTGTTGAAGCTGGTAAATACTAAATATTAATGTGGTGGTGGTTAGTCGAGTTTGCATGTATTCACATAGGATTCTCTTATTTTTGGGCATAAAAATCTTAAATTGAGGGCTATAATAAAATAGAAAAGTTGAGCAATCACATTCATTGATTTTGAACTGTAAAATTTCACTTTCAACAGATGAGAGAGAGAGAGAGAGAGAGAGAGAGAGAGAGAGAGAGGAGATGGGGGCAGGGGGGCATTCCACTGAAGCATCCTACCAACGCAAGACACCAAATGGACAGGACAAAAGAAAAAAGAAATCAATTCCATTGTGAAATGTGACAACAAACAAGAACCCACCTTTTTTGACAAAGAAGAGATCATTATATCAATATATAAAAACATAAATTACAACACTGTTTAGAAATACAGGCCAAAATGCTGCAGAAGGAACTACAACATATAACCAAAGATAAAAGAAACCGGATTTAAATGGTTCCTACCTTTGGATGGTAGGAATGGTAGGATTAGTCTTTCAAATTAATCGGTCTAATAGAGTCGGTCAAATGGAGCAATTACCGAGGTATAAAAAAGATAAAAGTAACCAAAATACATATCCTGGAACCACTACTCATCATCATAGCAGATCAACCAGATGCTACCACTAAGACCTGAAAAACAATAACAATAGTAAAAATAAATAAATAAAAATATAAAAATGAAAGGCTATAAAGGGTAAACACGTGAAACAAGCACTAACCACCCGTGAAGGATAATCTCCAAGTAGGTTAAAATCAAATTTATTTGATCCAATCACTTTAAAACTTATTTATTAAACGAATTAATTTTTAAAGTTGTGAAATTAAAACACGATATTAGGTTGAATTCATATTTATCAAAACACAAATTTGGAATAGATTAGCTTACAAAAACTCATACAGAAAATGAATTTATGTTTACATTATGAAGTCATGATGAAAACACGATTTCGCATAA
>BRYF01000001.1:12495000-12500000 GCA_030159135.1 Actinidia polygama | reverse complement strand
ATGACTTCTTCCACTCCCCATCTGCATAGTACTTGAAAACATCCCCATCTATGATCTCTGAAAATAGTCCGCACCCTGCCATTGCCAATGACCCAAAACCTCTCCCCTGCCCTGCTTCTAGCAGATTCCTAAAGAGAGAGAGTAGAGTGAGAGGCAGAGAAATTGTGACCGGTGAGAGGCAGAGTGAGAGTGAGACACTGGTTTGCTAGTGATTGTGTGGTTGATATATACAATGTAGGGGCAGCCACATAAAGGTTAGGACTTTGGAGTTTAGGAACCCTCCTCAAAATTGGTTGCTATTTTTAGAATTAATTTTGTAAAAATAATTTTGAAAGAATTTGTTTCATCCGCGTTTTTTAAAAATCTTGTTATGGAATTTTTTTATGAAAAAAAACACACATTTTCTTCAAGAAATAATAAATAAGTAATATATAAAAACGATAAATATTTTTATTTTCAAAAATAGTTTCTAAGAAATCGTGTTGCAAAGCCGATTCTAATAATTAAATTAAACAACATAATTTTTATATTTTCAATCTCCATATAAGCGTTCAAATGTAGCTTTTCAAATCTTTTGTAACTTTTTTTCCTCTCTTTTGCACTGGTTTAGATTGGCAATTTTTTTAATTTAAAAAAATAAACATCACAATTTTCTAACTATTTAAGAAACCACATTAAATGCACTTTAAAAATACGATTATTTTTTAAACCTCAGTTTCCAAATGTGAGATTGATCAAAATGTATTTAATTAAAGAAAGCGTTTCTAGACGCGTGCTTTGGATTATTAAAAGCGAGAAAAATGAGAAGATATAGAGAGATGGATCAGTTTTTACTCAAATTTTAGTTTTAATCTCTACAAAAGTGGAGAGATTTAGAAAGAAAAATTCAAATCGATGCTGACATATGGTAATATTGAGGAAACAAAAAAATAAAAAAACGAAAAATATGAAAGGCTATTTTAGTAAAATAACATGAGGCTTTTATTTGTTCAAAATTTAATATTTTTTGGGTTCCCCGAGAAGTTCAAAAATATAAAAAAATATATATATTAAATATTAAAAAAATAGCTAATTTATCAAATAAAAATATTTTTTTTATCTTTATTATTTTTTTTCAAATTCGATAAAATTTTGTATTTTTAGGTTCATTGTCAAGTACAATAGGAACCATAAAAATAAAAAAAATTTAATTAACGATTTTAATTTTTGATATTTCATTCCCAAGTCGGGTTTGACTGGACCTATGCCGCTTTGCCAGAAGTGCTTTAGGCTTTGATGGTCACTGAAGGCTTGTGAATCCTTGACAAATGATTCCATCCGTTATTAATCTTCAAATCATTCTTGTTCCAATCTGAAAAAAGGTAGATCATATTACTATACTGATAATTAAAAAAAAAAGTATAAAACTCAGAAGAACCTGTTAGGCTAACAGTTTTTAATTTCGAATTTTGTATTTTTAGGTTCATTGTCAAGTACAATAGAAATCATAAAAATATAAAATTTTAATTAATAATTTTAATTTTTTATAGGTATTTTATTATATTTTAGAAAATATCATATGCTGTTTTGTGGTTCAAAACGTGCCAAGTCACCGCTGTGAGAAAAACTGTTTCATCTTTGACACTATACGTTTAAGAAATTTACGGATATGCCACTGGATAGTGCGCTGATTCGTCGTCTAGCGCTCAACGGTTCACATATTAAAAGTTAGTTAGCCTTGTGTTTTTCTGCGTGATCCACGCGGACCTTTCCTACCTATTTGGGTTAAATTGCGGTGCGTGCACCCGCATTTACGAACCATGGACCTCAGTTGTTTTTCATTTGAATGATGGTTTTGCATTCCCACTGTAGGCGAGAGAGGGGTGAAATTCGATCAGAAAGTTGCGCACTCAGCTTCTTCGAATTTGGGATTTGGATTGCATTTTGAACTCTGTTTTCGGCCTATTTTGATAATTCAAATCGTTCATATTATAAATCTCATCAAAGACTTTAATATACTAAAAATTATGTTGATCAGATATAAATCAATTATCGATCAATATCAATTTATATCAAGATAAATAAATATAATTTTTTATGCCGCAAATTTATTAGATAATGAAACAATACTTAACGGATATTAAACAGTATCCGATCAACTCGATTTTTTACAATACTGATATTTTCGACTATATCTACAATTGAACGATTTAAATTATCAAATTGAATCCAAAACAAAACCTAAAAAGCTTGAACTACCGGTGGAGTCTAAATCCCAACTTGAGAGAACCTTGGTCCTTTAAAAAACAAACAGTCCACTATGATTTTGACATGACACTAGAAAGGTATGAAACACAATGCTCATTATAAGAATCTATGGAGAATATCCTGTTACATGGTTAATCTACAAGAGTCTATTCCACGTTGCATTTGATGAGACTAGCCAAGATTGACTATTATACCCTGTTTGGGTAAAAACTAAAACAAGTGTGCAAACTTATGAAGCAACCTTATGTTAGTTTGGGTCATCTTTTGTTTCGGTATTTATGTTTCAAAGCTTCCCAAAAACAAACAAAAAAACCTAAGTTTGTACTTCCCATAATGGGTTTGAGGGTAGTGTAGTCATTTGATTTATGGACAACTTGTTTTGGCAAACCAAACAAAACGAAACACAAATTCCCTATCTCCATGAGATCACATAAACCAATCATCTTTATCTAATAGCTTTCCGTATTAAGCAATCACCTTTTTTATGAATAATATATGAATATTATGAAAATTACATTAAACTTGAAAATTCAATTACGGCCAAAAAAAAAATGTAACAACGTATATCTAAAAGTATACAAATAAGTCCAACCACCATAGTACAATTCAAGAAAGAACTTCCATCACGAATAAATAAATAACAAATCAAACCTTCTCAAAAATAAGAATTGACCCCTATGATCAGCTTCATAGTTGAGAATATACAAAGGTGTTCAACTAATTAACCTTAGTTAATTAAGGTCCTACGTCCCTTTACTCAACGTCATATTCAAAAAATCCATGAGACATGGCATTCCTCATTTGCAAAAGTAACAATCTTTACTTGGTCGTGTTTCATGATTCATAAAATTATATTTTGACAAATCGATCTCTACACCCAAAATTACATCTCCCGACGTGTTTACAGTCACACGATTAGTAAGAATCTCAAAACACACATATCTTTAGACAAAATCAATCCCACAACTAAATGTACACTAAAATATAAGATTTTGAGAACAAAAGATCTCGTTTCACACTTTCCTCATGTTCAAATATAGTAATATCCTTATTCTATCAGAATGGGCTTCTCATTTACAACAACAGTCCAAGAATTCTTATCCTAACTTGGAGAACAATGATGCCAATGATATACCTCACTTTATACCTCTTCCATAAACTTTGGATGAACATCTATCTGCAAGCTTCCTCCCCCAGTTGAGTTTTTTTGGGGCTTTTGTAACTACCAACTTGATTCGATCACCCTCCAATTATGGCAGGGCTACTTGGGCCGTTCGATCAGTGTGGAGAGAGATGGAGGACATTGGGATCATCAACAGGTAGTTTTTCGGGATTTGGTCAAAAAAATTATATCATCGGAATGGTTGCTTCTTCGGTTGGGAATGTCTATTTTAGCTAACTTAATTCAAAATATTTTTCGGCTTTGGATTAAAATCTTTACACTGTATTTTCTTATTGTGCTCGACTCAAAGATCTATTATTTGGATTATTTTTTTCTTTAATGTATTTATTTTATTTGTAATTATTTTTTTATTTTTTGGTTTTTCTTAATTAGAGAAATTGAAAATTTTAAAAATATATATTTACAGAAATAAAAAAAAAACAAATTAATTTAATTGATTCTCATACAAAACACACAAAAACGACTTTGCATGGGAATATTCCTTTTAAAGCCCTGTAAGAGGAAGAGTAGCTAGAGCCCAATAAAGGAGTGGGTCACCCTTTATTGGAATGCATGGATTAGGGGTGCATAAAAAAAAACGAAAGAACCGAGAACTGACTTAATCCGTGGGTCTGGTTGATTCGGTTCTACCATATCCATGGTTGGGTTCTGAGTCTGAAAATTGTAGACCAAAATAATTCAGTTCGGTTCTCGGGTCTGTACTATTTTTGGACCCAGATCCGACCCAACCTAACCCAGAAACCAAAGTCTAGACCCGATTATATAGTAATACAGTACACTCATTAGAGATTTTTGTGTGTTGAATGTTGGTTTGTGTTATTTTAAATAATGTGTTATTGTATAGGGGTTATATTTATTTTTTAGTGTCCTCTTATTTATTTTTTTAAATTTTAAATGAACTGATCAACCCGACCCGATAGAGTAAGAACCGAAGATCCGAACCGAACCAATCTCACTCGGGTTGTTTTGGTTCGGTTCCTTTAAACGATCGATTCTATTCTGAGTCCAAAAATAAAGAATCGATCAAGATCAGGTCAATTCTGAGTCTGTTACAGAACTGACCCAACCCGAACCATGGACACCCTGGCATGGACCGTGTCTAGTGGTGGATAAATGGTGGCCCACAGGTTTTTGTGGTTAAGGTTAAATAAGAGTTTCTATTTTTTTGCCACAACTTTGGCATGTGGTTATGATGATGCATCATTCTCAGGGGGCCACACCTTATCATTCCTTGAGCCAATGGGCGCAATCCATTGATGTCCCTGGACCACAGTCTCTCATAATTTGGACTCATCTTCTGGTATTCAATCCCTTGTCCATATATTGGACCTCATCTAACCCGCAAGTTCTTGTGGTCCTTAGCTTTTCTACTATCACTTTACCACTGGGCCTGGGGGGCCAACCGGTGAAAATGTCGGACAAGCCCAACTTAGACCACAAGTAACAAAATTTCACTACCTTTAACACGTAAGACATGTAGGTGGTAACATTATGGCTTAAGGTTTGAAACAATCTCTCTCGCTCTCGCTCTAAGTTAGGTAAAACATCACACTGCTCCAAGTTAGAAAGA
>BRYF01000001.1:12485000-12490000 GCA_030159135.1 Actinidia polygama | reverse complement strand
CAGTGAACAAAATTGTTCTTCCAAGCACGTAGCCATCAGATAATTGTAGAAGAGTGTACATTCTTTCTTCTACACAAAGGGATGAAGCGGAAGCAAAAATAGGGTGCACTTCGTTTAGTGTGTTCATACCTTCACCACAACACAGGAGCAACCAACCACCTCCCTTGCTTTCCCTTCTGAATCAATCTTACACAACTGCGTGTAGGTTGAGAGAGAATAAAATCAGTCAACAAGATATTCAAAAATTGTCAATGGAAATTAGCCGCATAGCAGGCAATAGGTTATACAATTACATGAAACCCAGGTGACTATTCTATTCCTGTTTTTCCCTTATGGGTGGCGGGGCAACAAATAACAGAAAACACAAGTGAAACTACCTGCAAAGTCAAATGAGAAGATTGATCGGCCTTCTAAAAACCTTCTAAAGACGAGACAAAATCGATAGCCAACAAGTGTATTACCGATCAATCGATCATAAAGTGCTAACAGAAAATGAACCATCAGACAAACCTTGAGAGGGAAAAAGATAAAAGAGTAATATACTCCATCCCAATTAGTTGGTCCCTTACGAGGAGTCCAACTTTTTAAGGAGTCAAAGATGCTCTACTTTAAATGTTGCAACTTTAAATAATTTAAAATTACCTAACAGGGGAAAAGTGGATATGTTACGTAAATTCAAAAGCGAAGAGATAGAAGGGGAAATTTATAATATTTTGGTAGTTGACTCTTGAAAGTGTACTAACAATTTGTGACATTTAAAAAGAGAAAAGTGGAAAAAAAAAATGAGACGGGAAAATATTACTGATTGCCATATCAGGAAAAAGGTGGCATCATAGAAATCACCCCCCCCAGCCCACTCGCCAAGAGTTTTTGCACTAGGCACAGATATCAAGGAGACATTTGATCAGCACAAAGTGCTTTGACCAATTTAACATAATCTGACCGGTTGCGATCCTCAGCTACCACACAAAGCTGGGCAGCAGCATGCTTTTCAATCACCTTTGCACCTTCATGGAGCCCACATGCAAGACCTCCATGAGCCAGTGATTTCCGCAGCACAAGCTGCACAGCTGTCATGACGTCCATGGGCTCGTCCAGAGCTGGAGCAGAAGTCTCTGAGACAAAACCATCTTCTCTGTATAATAAATGGAGCGAAAAAATCGAAGAAAAATATAAGCATACATAAAATTTGAAGGTGGAAACTGGAACAATTTAAGATTAGTATTTAGTCCTACTAGCCAGGTTAGTTGTCAAACTTAAGTCAAGTGAACTTGTAACAGGTTGTGACTTTCACATATGTCTTGTTCCTAACTACTGAATCCCCAACTTTGATTTTCCACGTTGGGAGACTTGCTTAGAAATGTTAATTCAATCCGCTCCTAGCACCCAAACGTTGTCTGAATTTAATTGAATTTTGTTTTACCCTTTGAGAACACATCAAAACAATGACTCTTCACTGAGAGAGTTGCCAGTACTGTTCGGAGATCCTTTGTATTCACTAACAGCAGTCTTCTAAGGACATAGAAATCTAAATGCCCAAAAATCATCCAATTGAAAAACCTATAAAATCATCTCCTGCTACTCCCCCACCTAACAGGCAACTAGTATTGCTTACAAATTCTACCATCTAATACCCAGCACAAAAGCCTTAAAAATGTGCATTTCCTAGAAACATTCAATAAAGGAAAAAGGAGACTCTTCACTTCACAAGAAAAATAAGTTACTACGATTGTAAATAAAAGAACCTATCAATTGAATGCAACAAGAAGTCAATACGCTTTAGATTTGAAAAGAACCTATTACTTGAGTACAACTTCGTCGCCCTGATAAGCCTTGTGAATGCACTATGCTAACTACAAACCACTAGAAAGGAAAAAGATATGCCATATTTAAAAAAAGGAAAAGTACAATTTAATATTTCAAACTCCTTTTTTTATTGGCAACATAAAAAGATTCAAAAAAATGAATAAAAGCACAAGAAGATAGGAGGATCTAACAGGTTACAGGAAAGAACCTAAAAACGAACCAAGGCAATATCAAATGCTAACCGGGATTCTCACCCGCCCTCCCACTCCCTGATCACGGCTCTTCACTAAGGCTCGGGTCCTGAACTGTACATGAGCTGCCTTTCCGAGTGAGTTTATACTGGGCAGTGGACGGCTAGCTGTTTAAGAAATATGTGGTCTTGGGAGATGAAATCAAAATAATGGAATCCCCTTAAAAGGAGAAGTCATTCGGTGCTCTTGAAGCAATGCTCCAAGGGCCCTGTGAGCCACACATTTGTGTGGGCTCCACCACCTGGCTTCCGAGCCACACATTTGTATGGGTTTCAGGCCCTTGGCGGCGGAGCACACGTAAATGTGTGGTTCACAATACTCTTGGTGCATTGTTCTAGAAGCACTGAATAATTTAACCACTAGAGAGTGAACATGCTCTAACCTATCCTAAAAAATCCTTGCATTTTGCCTTCTTGTTAATACCAAAGCTCCTAAAATCAATCAAAGAACATTTGGAGCAAGTAGCTGGAACCACCCAATGAAATCCTTGTATTTCGCCTTCCTTTTTGTATGTCTCACAACGACTCCAATTTTAAAAAGTTAATCCACACTATTTTATAGATATCCTAAATTTCACATTACCAAAATAAAGGACACAACTACCTATTTAAAGGGGAATGGCAGGGTTATTAAACTTTCTTGATTTAATGTCAATGCATCAAATGATGTCTCATTGAAAGGTTGAACAACTTGCGACGGGCAAAAGATTTGGAATTAAATAGGTTTTCAATTTAAACTCTAAATAAACTAAAGTCATTGATAGCCAAACAACAGAAGAGAAACTCCCCCTCCTTTCCTTTCTTTTGCCTCCATAAACAACCCAAGGTTAAGGATTGGCAAAAACCTTTCCTCCTTTTCTTTTCTACCTTCCCATAGCACTTCAATGTAGAGTACAAAGAGGAAGAAAAGAAGAAGGAACAAAGAAACTTGCAAAGCCCATGGGAGTTTATTAGGAAGAGAAGGAAAAAGATGAGGAAAAGATCCTACTCTAGGCCCATTTCACTATCCTCCAAAACTGGGATGACATGGATGAAGAATAACTAACTTGCTCAACAATAGGCTTATTCTGATTAGTGTTGTTAGAGGCGCGCACCTCAACGTCTTTAGTCACAAATTAAAGTAACAAATCACAAATATTTTTTATTTTTCTGTTTTATCTACTTTTTTTATTATTATTTGTATAATGATTGGATGATTTGCTGTTTTAATTTTTTTGTTGTTATATTTTTGTAAAACATTTGTGATTTGCTACTTTAATGAATTGTGCCTTATATTATCTATCAAACGTATATTATATTTTTTTATGTTAATAATGTGCGCCTCACTTCGATAAGTCGCACGCCTCGCCTCGAGCTTTGCGACTGAGACTCCACAAGCTTTTGCGCCTCGATGCGCCTCTTGCCTTTAATAACACTTATTCCGATTTACAAATTATTCATAATTTGCATGTCTTACTGAGAAACAAAATATTTCTTTTGTTTGAACCCCTTCTTCACTCGCTAATTATTCTCCATCCCCTTGTTTACCCTTCATGGTATACAAACAACAGAGTGGATTATCACAATTCATTCTCCATCCTTTTTTGTCTATTCCCTCTTCAACACTATCCCACGCTTACCTCCTAAACTCAAAGAATTTTTATTTCCTTCCCCTTTCCTCCATAAAGGATAGGAATCACCATTTAAAAACAAATAATTTAGGAAGACATCCTCCTCTACAAAACACCACCAGTAGATCCAACCTATGTGATGAGTTCATCCTAGAACTTTCCTAAACAAGCAACCTCACTGAAAAAACATGGATATCTCAAAGCATATTTCATTTCCTTCTCTTTTGCAGCTTTGCTCTTATAAAGGATATGAATCACCATTTAAGTGTATACCTGGGCGTGTTATTGGGATCGATATGTCGGGGGGAAATCAATGGAGAGTGATTTATGCTTTCTAGAAGCTAAGAATGCAAAAAAGAGAACACCTGCACAGTCTTCTAACCAATCAATGAATTGTCCAAATCTGAATCAGCATCCAGATTCTAGCAAGCAACTAACCAGCCATAAAGTAACTACTAATAGCAAAACAAAAGTAACGAAAATGAGGTTATTCTGGAAAAAAAAAGGAACTTTTTTGGAAACTTGAAGAAAGAATGAAACAATCACATTTGATTTACATGTAAGTTTGCAACAATGACACTTAACACATTAAACTCATAATGAGTATTCTTAATTTAACCAAAAGAAAAACTACATACCCAGCCATTTTTTTGATTGATGTAATATCAAAGGTCTCCTTCCTGTAGCCAAAAATAGAACAAAAAACTAAATCAAATGACTCAAATTGCTCCGTATAAGCAAAAGTAAACAACAAAAAAAAATTAATGTACTCCCAGATTCACCATGTTTGTCACTGTGGAGCTTCGAAGATCAGGCAATATATAGGTCAACATAGCAGTAGACAAAGTCTAACAACTTCAAACCACACTAATTACAAAGATTGCCAAATAATCAATTAAATTAGACAAGTTTTGATGACTAGGGACAACTCAAGAGTTAAAAAAAAAAAATAGCCAAATACCATGACGAAGGGTGACATTGTGCATAAATGAAATGCATTGAGATTTTCAAAACAGATCAAAATAATCACACAGCAATAATAATCATCGTACGTAAAAGACGATGGAATTCAATCACCGCCAAAAAATGAGTTGTGCTGCCGCAACTCTCTGACTGGCTCAGGATTGATTGCACAAACAAACTTCCAAAGCAATCAGACAAGCAATCAACCCAAAAACTCAAATCCACTTTTAGGCCACGACCTAAACTAGAAACAAGTGATGTCCCAATGTCTTCATTCCTAGTAAGTTTCCCCAAAAAAATCTCGTCTCACAATTGATTTTTGTGTTTTGAAATTACATCAGTTCTTCATTCTGAAATTAAATCTCATTTTA
>BRYF01000001.1:12462500-12465000 GCA_030159135.1 Actinidia polygama | reverse complement strand
TTAATTCTGAAGCGCAAGAGATGACCAAGTTTTGTTTAACTTCCGTTTTTTCTTCTTGAATCGTTTGTTGCATAAGCTTTTGTGGTCACCCAAGTTAGGCTTCATGCAGTTGCTACAAAAAATATCGAATTGAAAGACGCTTAGAGTCTAAGTATATATAGAGTGCTTCTTTACATCTTACGAAAATGAAAGCTGTTCAAATAAGGCAGACGCCAATATTTGGTTGTCAGTTAACATCACGATGAGTTGTTAAAGGAAGACTTATTGGGCAGTTTTTTTACCCCTGCTGTTGTATGAAGTTTCTTTTCTCGGTGCCTGCAACTTCAATTGGTTTGATGTTTGGGAAGCGGATGCATTTCAACTATAGTAAACGCACGTAATATCCGCTTTCTTTCCACTCTTTGCTTTCCTATTTCAAAAACGAATCACCTCATCTATTTGACGATGACACTTAAATTTTCTCTAACTTTGGAAATGTGGACACTCTGTGCCAATAAATAATATGTGCTTTTTAATGAATTGATGTTTGATGTGTGGGGTAGAACTGCAACAAGAGGATGGCTGCTTTGTTTGAGTTTTTGTGCATCTCAATATGCGTGCGCTGCGTTTTTTTATCTACTTGAGTTTATTTTTACTGTCTCCTTCAGTACTTTTTTTTTTTCAATTGCGAGATGTTCTTTGTTTTTTGTTTATGTTAGTGTGTAAACTATAGAAAGTGACAATGCTTTGGGTAGTAAATAATCTAAGAATGAGGTTTATCATATGATTCAAGGTTGCCATTTCTTTTACGGGTTAGTGATATCGAAGAACTTGAATTCACTGCCTTTTTTGTTTTGTTTTTCTTTTTTGGAAATGGGCATATGTAGGGCAATAGGAGGCCAACTAGATTGTCTTTCCACCTTGCATACATCTTATGTCTCCTTGCAATTTGGCATGGGAAAGTCTCGTTATAAGTTGACATGAATACAAACATTACATGAATAATTCAAACAGTAGCTGATATGGTTCAGGTTCAGGTTCAGGTTCCAACTTAGTCCCTGTTTGGGATAATATTTTTTTTCGTTTGAGTTTTTTTATTTTTTAGTGAACTTTTTTTGCAATTTGATCAGAACTTTATATTTTTTTGGTTCTTTTTGACGAGATGAGTAGGATGGCAATGGGTCGTGTATGGGTCGGCGAACCGCTCTCCATATCCATATCCAAAACATACTTTCATCCCCGTCCCCAATATCCGACGGGTATTGGATGTAATGCCCCGATTCATAAATAAATTTTACTTTATTATAGTAAGGGTAAATAGGTAAATACACCGGTAGCAATTTAATTTTTTTTAAAATTTTTACGATAATAAAAATTATATCTGAATAATATTTTCTAATAAACTAAACGAAAATTGAGACACGTGTTGAGCAATTAGGATGAAACTATATGGCCCCATGAGGACCACATTTTGGTGTGACTCACCACCATGAGTCACCACGAGCCATTAATAGCTTGGTGACTCACCCCATGACTTACTAACCATGGCCCCAAAGTCTACAAAACACAAAAAAAAAATTTGTTGAGAACTTACACACATAAAGGAGAGAAGGAAAGAAAGAGAAAGAAATAGGGAAAGAAAGGAGAAAGGGAGAGAAAGAAATACAAAGTTTAATAGAGAAAGAGAGAGAGAAAGGGAGAAAGAGAGGTGAACTCGGGGAAAAGAAGGAAAGAAAGAAAAAAGAGAGAAAAAGAAAAAAATGTAGAACTCGACACAGAAAAACATATTATATTTCCTATTGAGATAAATTCAATTTCTCCCCATTTTCTTTGATAAATTCTTCTATTTTAAACCTATTATTGAAAATCATGTCTATTATTTAAGTTTTCAAAATATCCCCAAATTTCATTATTTGAACACTTTTCTAAAATCAAATTTCGAATAGGTTGATATACTATTTTACTCACTGGACCAACAGTTAGTATTTTGAGTGTAAGTCACTCATACGACAACTTTTTGATTTGATTAGAGTTGCGTATGAAAGCTATTTTAAATACCTACAACTTTTGTTTAAATTTTGTTTTCTAATTTAGATGTTTAGTAGCTCAAAACAGGCTTAGAATTAAAAAAAGTAATAATATTATTGTGAGACTCTAAACTCTAATCTCATAATTAGTCATGCATATATACAGTAATTATGTTAATTAACGTGGTTTAATGAGTAGTGTGAATTAGTTTGGGGTTAAAATAAGATTATTAAACTATTGTCGGTAAAGTTTATGGGTTAAAGTACAAGAATTAAAAGTTATAGGGTGAAAGCGTGAATATTAATCTGTGTGGGGGTTAAATTGAAATATTTAGAACTTTTGAGATAAATTAAATAAGATATCAAAGTTGAGGGGAAAAAATATAATTTTGACAAGAAAATTTGGTGTGTCATCCCGTCACTTACCTCTTTTCTTCTTCTGTACATGTATAACATATATCTATATACACTGCGTATCTATCTATCTATCTATT
>BRYF01000001.1:12420000-12427500 GCA_030159135.1 Actinidia polygama | reverse complement strand
AATACCATTGGCTTTGCAAACTGCTACATCAGTTGCGACTGGACAATCGAATCTAACAAAGCCAAAGCGAGCACTTGATCTAATACTCCTTGTACTTGGTACAAACACGACGCGGGAGTCGCCGGAGATTCAATTATTGCTGCTACGAATGCAGCTCCCCTTCAACATGATGAGTGGAAGAGAGCTAATAATCACTTCTCCTGAAAGAAAGCAGAGGTAGGGAGAGATATATTTGAGATCCTACAGCGGCACATTGGTTGGTCGAACGAGTCAGATCCTACGGTGGCACATTGGTTGGCCGAGCGAGGTTGTAGCCTGTAGGTCCAATCTCTTTGGAAGAATTTACTCGATTTTAAGGTTGTATTATGAGAGGAATAACTTAAATTCTGAGATATTTTCCTTTCTCTTTTAACTATTAACTTTTCCTGTTCGTTTCTTATTTTATTTTTTTTACGGGTGTGAAGAACAAAAGGACCATGGGCTTTAACTCTAAGTGGTTGTGAGGGACATTTAAGTCTTGTGCGAGAGGTCTTGGGTCTACCGCTATATTGTGGCAATTTTTTTCTCATTACAACTGTCACGTTATCAATGTCACGTTATATACCAATTTAATAGGATTATGTAAGGGAATAAAATATTAAATATCAATTTTGGCAGAGTTAGGGTAAGCATCGCTGCTGGACTATCGCTCTATAACAAGCCCGGTGGGTTTCTGCGTCGGAACTCAATCGATGTTGACGAGGATACCAATGGCACGTCAGGGCCAAAGAGTAACTTGCACGACCAAAGAGTAACTTGCACGACCAAGTTTTCTTTGACACCCACACGCCTAGATCCAAACGATGACGACGGGATAGACTAGCTGGCAACTCTATTTTAGGGGCATGATGGAGTTAGCCACCTACTCACTTACATCTCAGCTGCCACGTCCAGAAACACACCGAGTTTTACTATAAAAGGCCAAGCCATTTCTCTCTCAAAGATATGCAAAAACATCTAGCTCGAGATTTAAAATCTCGCTCTCTTTATACACTTTCGGTCACTGACTTAACCGTTGGAGAGTCGTCGTGGGACAACTTCAGTGGCCTTTCTCACTATTCCTATCTTGTAGATCAGTCTAGTAATCTTTTGCCACCGTCTTTTACCGACTAGCCATTGTAGGTGTCTATCTCCGATTTCCTTTCTTTTTATCTCTTTATCAAGATCCCCATAATTGGAGCTATCTATGGGAAATATAGCATAGATATCAGCAAAAAAGAATTCTTGTGGCATTCGAGCAACAACGGCAGAGGCAGTCATGAAGCTAGAAGGGTACTCCCTCTCGTGCCGAGAACGCCGGGTGAGAGGGGGACTAAACTACTGGCCGTTGCTCAGAGAGCGACCAAAGGCTCCTCTAGAAAAAAGTCAAGTCGGTCTCACTTCTTGATGGCGAAAAAGACAGCAGAGACGCTACCACAACACGCTTACAAGCTGAGATGGTAGATTTGAGATAGGTCATGGTAGCCAATAATTTTAAAACGCCTAGCCCTAGGGCCAATGAAGGGTCATCCGAGGTAAGGTTGGTTCGACGAGAATTCCCTCCTCAGGACGGCTCGAAGGGCAAGTAAGACCACTCTTATTACACTGAGACTGAGAGCCAAAATGACACCAAGTTTGTGGGGTTGTGCAGATGAAGGGAAACCAAGATGAACCATTTCCAGCGTGGACGTTCATCAAAACCTTAATGCCAAATGAGGCGAGAGAGTGATTTACGAGCGAAGCTAATCACCAGAGCGGCAGCCGCTGCAAACCCTATCCTCCCAACGAGGTCTGAAGTGAGGACCAGTAGGTTCGCACCAAATGAGCTCCTCCTCATGAGTTACCAAACCCCTTTAGCACCCAGGATAGACAAAATAAAACCTTTGGAAAGATTCAACCCCCCCAAATTCAACATGTACGATGGAAAATCAAACCTGAGGTCACACATTAGCCATTTTTGAAAAATGATGACACTTTAGAATCACTTTGATGCACTAATGTACATGGTGTTTTCATCAAGCCTAGGGGACCTCGGGTTGAAATGGTTCGAGAAGTTTCCACTATGGTCCGTTAGGAGCTTCCTCCAACTTTTCAAGTCATTTGTGGCTCAGTTTGTTATCAACACCAAGGCATTGAAATGTGTAAATTCTCTTCTGACCCTCCACAAAGGCAAGAATGAGACGCTCCACAATTACTACAAAAGATATTGGGAGCTGTACAACAAAATTGATGAGTGTTCAAAAGAGTTCAGACTGACTCCCGGCGAGAAATTGTGGAATGACTTGACACTCAACCCTCTAGTCGACCTCTGAGATCTCATGACGCGAGTGGAGATATTTTATGGGTTGAAAGACAACGTCTGGTAGGTTGAACGAGCTTCAGGAACATCCTCCCAGGGACATGGCACATTCAAAAAACATAGGAAAGGTACGGAAGACCGTGAAGGATGGGTGAGGCAAGGAATTGACATGGTTTTCAAAGAATCAATCTACAAACTTCTCACCAGGTTCCAGGACAAGCCATACTATAGAAAGCTACTCCCCATGGGATAAGATCCCAAGAAACGCAATCAACGATGAAAATGTGTCTTCCATGAGAAAAAATGGCATAGTACAGAAAACTGCAAAGCCTTGAAGATTTTCCTAGATCAGCTCGTTCAGAACGGGCAATGAGGGATTTCATTGATTAGGAAAAAACTAAGAAAAAGGAAGCCAAGGCCAAATGTAACCGTAGGTTTAATCGAGGCGGGGATGAAATTGACGATGCTTTGGAGGAAGACCTCCCCCTCGGTACTAACTATATGATTGGGATTCCAAATCACCTCGATCTTGATAATAGGATCTAAGGGGGGATCTTTATTGTCAGACAAATGCACGACGTATTCTCGGTCCAACCAACAACAAGAAAGCCGAGGCATGATTTGTTTGAGCCAGGATGCATCACGCTTACCAAGGCAGATCTAGAGCGAGTCCAGCATTCCCATAGCGATCCTTTGTTCATCCAACTGTGGTTCCATTGTTACATAGCCAAACGATTCCTAGTGGACTTCGGAAGTTCGGTTGAGGTGATATATTTTGACTTTTATAAACTACTTAAATTATCTCAGGCTGATCTAAAACCGGCCCGAGCTCCGTTAGTGGAGTTCGATGCTCAAGCTCACTGGCCCTTGGAAACTGTAAAACTCAAAGGTTGAGATTGAGTTCGTTGTTGTTGATACCCTATCCCCCTATGATCGTCGACAGAGATTGGTTACACAGAGTGTAGTGAGTTGCCTCCGCGCTGCAATAGCTCATCATATTCGCCTCCCTTAGAGGCTTTCCATGGAGACCAATTGGCAGCCAAATAGTGTTACATTGACACGATAAGCACCAAGGTATCCATAAGGGAGGTGCAGATTGTTATGGAAACGCTATCATTGGAACATATGTAATTCCCTCTATGTACAAAGCCTATTTAGGGAAAAAAATGTATATACTTTATACGGAATTTCTTTGTTTTTAGAAAAATTGCATATATATATATATATATATATATCAAAACTTCTCTGTTTTTCGAGCTTACTTACAAAAATGTTATAATTTCTTCGGATCGTACAAACAAAGTCTGATCATTTCAAAAGTGACTTGCAATTTTTTAAAGTTTGAAAAAATGTGTTTATAATTGCTTTAAGAAATTCTATATTATGATGTTAAAACTTTACTTTTGAATTTTTTTATGAGTATAAAATTTTTCCAAGTCTGGAATCTAACCAAGATGCGATCCTTATTTGCCTGGGCACCAAGTGTAGGACTATTCGCCGAACTATTCAAGCATGAGTTTGAGATGTCCTAAACATTCACAAGGCAAGTTTGAAGAAAAATAAAATATATGCTATGGCATGCAAATAATAGATTTTCTCAAAAACACGTGCAAAACTGGCTCATCTAGTTGCCTGAGTACCGAGCTCAAGAGTGTTTTGATTATCCACTAGACAAGTCTCAAGAAAAGCAACATCTACGCTATGGCATGCAAATATCAGATTTTTGCCAAAGCATGTGTACGACTTACTCTTTGAGCTTCTTGAATACTGAGCTCAGGAATATTCAAATCATTCACAAGACAAGTCTCAAGAAAGCAATCGCTACGCTATGACATTCAAACAACAGATTTTCGCTAAGGCATGTGCATGATTTGGTTTTCGAGCTGTTTGAGCACCAAGCTCAGGATGTCCTAAAGTATTTACCACAAAGAAAGACATAAATATGCTAAGGTAAAAAGAGAGGTAAGCCGAGCTGAGTAAAGAAAAATTCCTTATATAGAGAGATTTACAAAAACTGTTGTTCATATATATAAAGATTAAAAAACCAGAACCAAACCCCTTACATTAGTAAGACACTTTACACCTCGGTGGGTGGGTGGGTGGGTGGTAGGTCCTATAGGTTACCCTCAGCACTAGCTTTTTCCACTTCTGTCTCTGCCTCCTTTCCTATCGCGAGCACTACCACATCGGCCCTGCCATCAACTGCAACTTCAGCTTCCTTTGGATGGTGGTTGGCATACTCCTCTTCATTGAAGCCCAAGAGGAGGATGGTCAAGTAAGGCTCAGGCGGGTCCTGAAAAACCATTGGAGGCTTTGTTTCCGCCCATGTAGTGTGTTTGAGGGGGAGTTCCGAGGTCTGTCCCCATGTGGCCTACCTCCAATCAACCAAGGTTCAGTTCCCAAATCACCCTTCCATCTCAAAACTCTATCGATGAAAGAACAACTTGAGGGGGCAAAACCCTAACCCTACTGGATCATTAGAAATCCAGAATCAACAAAATAGACATAGTTCAGACCCACTTCAACAGGGGCATCGTAAAGCTTTTGGAACCCGAAAAGCTTAGTGGCCACCCATCAATGGCGGACAGATGGTCACATAAATTCATAGACATACTCTAACAGACGGTTTCAACATTCATTAATGCAATACCATGAAAAAACGAAATCAAAGAAGCTAAATGCAAATTCAAACAAACTCAAACAAAATCGAAAAGCATATACGTCAAAAATACAAGTATCGTAGGAAAATTCTCAAGGAGAAAACTTATAGTGATAAGAGACAAGTACAAATTCATCAGAACAATGAATATAACAGTCAACAACAAGAATGGCATCAAAAATGGTGGCTAGACGACAACAATTCGCGGTTTTCAGACATACACAGTTTCCTTATCTAAAGTGCTCTCAAAATGTATGGTGAACAGTGGTATGGGAGAAGGCTGCCTATTTATAAAAGGCCCAATGGGATTTTTCCCCTCCAAAATAGCGCCTAAAGGATGCTTCGGCTTCCGCACCAAGCATTTCACTTCAAAGCCAGTACCGTGCGAACACGTGGCACGTATATCACTGCAGAGTTCCAGCCAAACAACACCTAAAGATAGGTGTACCATTTCGACATCCGTGCCCTAATTAAGCTTTGAGGCAAACTAGACGCTAGCGCGTGGCACTATTGGACAATGAAAGGACAACCAAAAGATAACTTGCATGCATTAACGAGCCCCGTCGCTCAAGCTTCCCCATATTGAAATTTATTGGCAACCATCTCACATAACCTCTACAATCAACGACCTAGCTCATGTGAGCTAATGGATAATTGTAAGAGAATAAAATATCAAGTATTTCTCATTGTTTCAGTCCAACAACCTCCTGTCACTGTCCTCCGCCGACCAACTACCGCAAGTGTCTATCTTCGATTTTCTTTCTCTTATTCTCTTTATCAAGAACCCCACAGATTCTCTCGTATCATTTGTAGATTTATTATTGGTTAGTGGTCTCGCCATTACAATGAAAATTTACACGTCAATAACAAATCAACTCCAAAGCCTCTTGGACTAGCATCTTTACTTGCTAATTGCGTTTAGTCATCATTTGATGATTATATATATCTATTAGTATCCTATTCTGCCACCCGTTAGGAATAAATTGGATTAATTTTAATAAATCTTTTTTTTTAATTAGTTGGTTAAAACTTTTTTCTTTTTCGAATAGTTAAATGAGAATAGTAAAAATAAATGTATTTTTTTTATAATAAACTACTAAAATCCAAAATTAATCAAAAATTGGATTATTTTAGATATTAATTGATTTTTAATAATTTTTGAAACTTTTTGATTTCTCTAATGTAGCTGATATGAAAAAGTAATTTTTTTATGCTAAACCGGCAGCTTGATTGGGAAAAATTACAAATCTTACTGGACTGTTTTTGTCTTTAGCGACCTTTATTTTATCTTCTTATTAAAGTTTTTTTGATAAGAAGGTAAATTACATCCCTTGAGTCGTTTCTCGTAGAAAAATCAAAAAAGTAAAAAAAAAATAAAAAATTAGATTTTTAAAAAAAGATCTCAGAGTTTGACTACAGTAACAAATTAATCCCTATAATTTTAATTATAACAAAATCAAATCTTGTATTTTTAATTCAATAGCAATTTAAACCATCCTCTATTCTCTATCCACTTAGAGTTAACGAATCAACTAATCCATTAAAATAATTTAAATTACTTATAATTAAAATTATTGGGTTTAATTTGATCCCATAGTCAAACCTTTTTTTAGTTTCCCTAAACGATTTCACAATAATCCATTAAAATTATTTTTTATATGGTTAAATACACTTTTTCTCCTAAATTATTGATCGATTTTCACTTTGGCCCTTAAGTTATTGAGTTCATTACAATCAAGTACACATGCCATCCAAATTACTAACAAAACACTTACGATTATACTAATTAGTGTATGAACTCCTTATGTGGCACATCCACATTAGCAAACTAGGTCCCAAAATAGCAACAAGTCTCTCTCCTCTCATAACTTGCTATCTCGAATCTACAAAGCCCTAACTTTTGGTTTCTGTCTTTCTATGTCACCGGAGCAACATTGCTGAAATTGAACAACTCGTCACAATAATCACTGTTGTGTGTATTTCGAGATTATTGTAATCCTAATTTTCAATGATGTGGATCTCTCTTTTTTTTTTTAATTTAAAGAAAGGAAAGATCTTGATTCAAGAACTGAAGATCATGGGACACTGCATCAATGGTGTATGAATCTTCTCATGTGTTTAATATAACCTGCATTCAATTGCCAGTTGCAACCCAAAAAAATTTTCCAATTCAAATTGTAAATAATTTTCAATCCTAGCATTGTCAAATCCCCAATCAAAACTGCGAAGTCTCTGAAATTGTTACAATTGAATCCTAATACTTTGAAATTTTCACCCCCCTAAATTTGTTGAATCCAAATAAAATTCCCTAAATTTGTTGAATCCAAATAAAATTCTCGTACTTTTTCATCCTCTTTGGGGGTGTTGAGTTTTGAGAAGAGAGAGGGATGAAGGATAAACAATAGATTTTTTTCGTTAATTCAAAATGAAAGAGATACGCAGAGTCGTGAGGGAAGAAAATAAATTGATATTTTTTAAAGAATATGTGTGTATAAATATTTAGGTGAAAGTTTAGATAAAATTT
>BRYF01000001.1:12407500-12410000 GCA_030159135.1 Actinidia polygama | reverse complement strand
TAAAATCTATTGGAGATCAATGGAGTGAGAGAGTTTGTTGCTGATGTGACAAGTTTTCCAACTTTGGCAGCAAGAATGGATGACCGCTGGAGTGGATTTCTTGCAAACTTTTGCCAAATTTTAGCTTTGGCAGAAGCTTTATAAGCTCACCGCTGGAGCTGCTCTTACCCCATATAGTCGTATCTTGACTGGCTGTTAATTGAGTGGTTTCTTGTGTTTTTTAGTGCATTTTTTGGGGTCTTGTACAGAGCAAATATATGGTGCTTTAGGCATCTAACCTGCCTCTAAGACCGATATAACCTCTCTTAAAGATAGTTTTAAGGCTTCTTGTTTGGCACAATACTATTAACTGGTATCATATTTGTTCTTGCTGCTGTTGTTTCAGTAACAATTAATGGAATTTTTGTACCAAAATGCATAAAGGTTTATGTTTAATGGTTTTTAACAAAAGAAACGTATAAATAAGGTAGCTTTGTAAGTTTGTATTGTTAAGAAAAAAGAGAAATTCAATGGCCAATATTGGAATGAAGATATTTTCAAATTGCAACTCTTAATCGGCTGCATATAGCCTTTAGGTGGGACTGCTATTCTAGTGGCTAAATCTTCATTCTAAATATTTTGTTTCTAAATAATATCTTTTTTTTTTTATTGAAGTTGCGATGCTTAAGGTAAAAGACACATTATTTAGCTTGCAAATATGACTTCAACTTTTTTCCATTTTGCTGTCGTTTCTTGAAAATAATTACATTGCTTTGAGAAGATTCATCCAGGAAGCTTTGTGACAGCATTAGTTGACTAAACTTTACATGGCATAACACTTCAAATTTCTTGCCCTTGGCATTGACAAACATGGGCGTGTGCCATCAGCCTTGGCATGAGCATCGATGGCCCACGCCACTCCGTCACGATTGCATAGGCAGACGATTGGCAAGCATTCAAGTGTGTCAAAGAATCAACAAAAGTTAGCTAAGTTGAGTATCTATGAGTGGAAAATGGTCCAGAATTGGTAACGCGTGTAAGGAAAAATTCATAGTTTAGTTTAGTGGGAGCTATCTAGCCTATCTTCCTTAGCCTATACTTCAAGACACATCATAAACTTCAAGAAAAATGATAAAGAAGTTGCAAATTTTAAATCGTGACTCTTTAGTTACACACCTGGTGCAATATAACCAATAGTTCCAAGGGTCTTGGTTTGTGCTACAGCTCAATTGTGAGCCAACAACTTGGCTATTCCAAAGTCTGCCACATAAGCAGTCATGTCTTCGTCTAAAAGCACATTACTTGGCTTTAAATCACAGTGGACAATCGGCATGGTACAGTCTTGATGGAGATACTCTAAAGCCAGAACTATATCCATCACGGCATCAAGTCTTTGAGCTAGCTAGGTTCAATAAGTTGTTGTAGGAGTATAACCACTTATCCAAGCTTTCATTTGGCATATACTCGAGTACCATAGTATAGAAATCAAGATTAGAGCAAGTAGAGATAATCTTAACAAGATTCTTATGCTGTGAATTGCACATAACTTCACATTCTGTATCAAAATTTTTGATTGCACCCTCCCATTGCATATTGAAAACCTTAATTGCAGACATTGTGCCATTGGAGAGAATGTGCCTCGGAAGGATTTAATCGTTTTTCTTTATTTATTTTTTCCCTCAACCATATCTCCCTAAATTCTTGATCCAAATACAACTCTAGGTCCATTGGGATATATATGGATTTCAAATCAAGTAATTTAATGTTTGGCATAAACAAAAATACAAGAGATTAGTTATATGTGAATTGCGAAATTAGAGTGGAATGGGGATTAAAGTAAAGAGATGTATTTCTTGTAGAGCTACAAATCTATAGCATGAAGGATTGATAATCACTCTTAGGCTATTTTTGGACTAAGGATTTGGTGAGGGAAAGGGAAAAGCTAGAGGATCCAACCGTTCGGGACCGTTACATCCTCAAGCTTTTTCATTTTCTCTCACCAAATACTTAATCCATACACAACCTTATTAAATTAGTCATCCCAAATTTATCGTAATAAAATTCCAAAACTCAATGTTGAAACATATATGTGAACTATCATATCTAAGTTTGAGCTATTCATATTGAATAATTATGTCAAGTCGCTTTATTTGAAATCCACTTCTTACAAACAAAGCTTTAGATTTGACTTGAAATGGAAATTAATTTTGCAGGTTTTGAAAGATTGCCATCTGCGTTTGCCAAGCTGGAGGTTCTTAAATTGGATTCCAACTCATTCGAAAATAGCATCTTACCATTTATTGGCATGCTTTCATCGCTCAAGACTTTGTTCTTACAGGAAAACCGTTTGAACGGATCAATCAACAAAGGAGGTAAACCTCTAGTGTGAAGAGAACAACCTATTCCCACATCAGTGTGAGTTAATGACAGTAGACAAGTTCACATCCTCAAATTCCTCTTGGGATAAGTTTTAATGAAATGAATCTAAAAATGGGGTTGAACTAAGATCTAGTAGCTCAAT
>BRYF01000001.1:12392500-12402500 GCA_030159135.1 Actinidia polygama | reverse complement strand
AAATAATAGAGTCCATGTCATTGTTTGCTTTCAAGCACTGTTTACTAAAGTTATTTTACGGTCTGTGATTTGTTTAATAGGCTGCTAATTTTACAGGTTTTGAGAAGCTGGCAAGGTTGAGAAAGTTGAAGGTACTTGATTTGAGTAGTAATGAGTTCGATCATAGTATCCTATCAACTTTGGGTGGGCTAATATCTTTCAAGTCTAGGTATCTAGGATGTTATTGGGAACTATTTTATTGACGGAGAGTTTTAAGTTGTTCCTTTCCGAATGTCAACTTATATATTTGACTAGTTTGAGAATCCAGGGGTGGACCAACCATTTTCGGGGCCTCGGGAAAGATCTCAAATGAGGCCTTTTGTCGTTTAAGGAATAACTTAAATACTTGTTAATTTTGTAAAATTTTATGTAGTTTTTATTTTTTGCACATTTCAAGATGCAAGTTAATAACTAATTTTAACAGATCAATTTTTTTTGAGAGATAATAGCACTAGTCCACTTAATTTTTGGTAGCATAGCCAATCTTATGTCGGAACAGTAGTCATTTAAACATATATTCTTGCAGTCATTTTTCTTGTTTATTTATAGAAAAATTATAAACCAACAACGAACTTTTTGGTCTTAAAACACGTATAACTAACCAATTCACCATTACTATTTGTTTCTGATGGGGAAATCCCCACTATACCTCGCCACGCTTATCTATTCACACCACTAGGCTGTTTGCACCTTGCCAACGGGCAAGGAATCGCCAGTAAGCTTGAACTTAAGTTCGCCAGCCTCTATGCCACAGATGGGAGAGGTGAAGTACATGGTCTCCAGTCTTCTATCTCCATATGAACTCCATCTCCTTCAGTCTTCTATCTTCTCAAGGAAACTACCTTCAAAAGAGATTCTTTCCCTCTCAGCACCTACAATCGCGGGATACCCTCCAGATGTCAAATCTCCCTGTTAAAACTCCTATATCTCCGGGATATATTACCATACTTAGCCGTCCGAGGATTACGCCAGTTTCCTTACACGACTCTCATTTCTCCATCTATATAAAGGCCGCCCTCCAACATTATGAGGTACGCAATATAATTCTTTGGCACACTGAGATCTGCTTGTTAATTGATTAGCTTCTGATGACCTTAGTCTGATTTGCACGCTGGAGGGGTTTTGAACGTCCTCACCCCCGCCGGTAACGTTTGTTCCTTGCTACGCAGGTCGTCCGAGTATTAGCGGAGGTCCAGTGCCGAGGCCGTGGAGCAACTTGACTGTTGGTTGTTCTTCCCAGATTTTTACCACAATAGTTTGGCGCCGTCTATGGGAACGATCGTTCTCGAATTCTATGCACTTGCGTAGCCGTTTATTGCCTCGACCAAGTGCCAGCAGCCCTTTAGACAACAGAGCTCATCCGATGGCCAATACCAGTCATACTCTAGATCTGGAAGGCCTTCATCGTGAAATACACGATATGGCCAAACATATGAGAGTCATGAACGAGAATAACGCCTGTTTGTTGTAGCTCTTTGCAGCTAACCCACCGCAAATTCCTCTGATCCTTGCCCCTAAAAATAATCCTCCTCGCCCACCTCATCGGTCTGGCGACGAAGTATCCCAAAGTCATCATAGCACAGGACGGGATGGGTGAAACAGATCTCCCTCACCTCGTCCCCGACGTGAAAGAAGTGCCTCATCAGAGTCTCAATCTAGCCAAGCTCATGAGATCGAAGGCGAGGAAGTCGGGAGGGGAAGATCTCCTTGCCGTAATGACCAAGCGCCTAGACATCGAAGTACTTTGACCTCCCAAAAGATCAGAGATCTAGACGCCCGTCTTGACGCTATCAATACTGGGGCAGGTGCTCCGGTAACCGTGGATGCTTTGATCAAACAAACCAAGCCACCATTCACAAAGAGGGTGTTGAGAGCTAGGGTTTCCTCCAAGTTTAAGCTACCCAGTCAGCTCGGAACCTACGAGGGTAAAACAGATCCTATGGACCATTTAGATTCATATAAGAGCCTGATGTCGCTACAAGGTTGTTCGGACGATGTAATGTGCAAAGTATTCTCTGCTACTTTAAAAGGGTCGGCGAGGTCATGGTTTAGAAAACTGCATCCGGGAACCATTGACTCATTTGGCGACTTGAGCAAGCTTTTTGTCGCCAACTTTATGAGCTACAGAGTCCGGTAGAAGAACGCTTCTCACCTCTTCACCATTCACCAAAAGGAAATGAAAAGTTTGAAGGACTACGTGAAGCGGTTTAACCAAGCCGTCCAGGAAGTGGAGGATCCCAGTGACAAGGTAGTGATTATGGCCATGATGGAACGACTTCGCCCCGGTTCGCTATTCGACTCCCTCTCCAAGAATGTACCTAAGACCTTGTCAGTTCTCTAGAGCAAGGCTAACAAGTATGTCGCCACGGAAGAGTTAGCCAAAGCAAAACGGAGGCAACGAGGGAAAGACGATCACAAGAGAAAGGAACCCGACACAAGGCGATCCGACTACAGGGAGGAAACAAGGAGCAAAAAATCCAATCGAGGTCCAGGACGGACCAATGAGAGACGTCCTCGTACTCCACCTCGCCGTTCAGAAATGATTTTGCCACCTCTCAACGCTCCCATCGCCCAAGTACTCACCTAGATTCAGCATGAAGAGTTCGTCAAATGGCCTGAAAAGATCAAGACTGATCCTCGGAAGAGGAATAAGAACAAATATTGTGAATTCCATCGGGACCACGACCATAACACGGAAGACTACTTCCATCTAAAGGAACAGATCGATGACCTTATAAAGAGGGGATATTTGAGGAAGTATGTAGCTGATCGCCCACCTTCCCACTCGCCCGGACGAAGGTATGACAACTGACCAACTACTGGAGACATATAAGTAATTCATGGTGGATTTGGATCGGGTGGGTGCTCAAATTTATCCAAAAAGAGGCATGCAAGGGGCGCTAGTGGGCGAGATGAGGAGGAAATCTACAACCTCTCCTCGCCCGTAGTTGATGTTCATCCGCCTATCACCTTCAACAATGATGATCTAAGAGGCTTCCACCTTCACCATGACGACGCCTTGGTCGTATCAGCTGTCATCGCCAACTTCAACATTCAGCGAATCTTGATCGATAATGGGAGCTCGGCGGACATCTTGTTCATTTTGGCATTTGAGAAAATGAAGATAAGACTATATAAACTCCATCCCTTCCATACTCCTTTGATAGGGTTTAGAAGAAATATGACCCACCCACTAGGATGGATCAAATTGCCGGTAACTTTGGAAACAGAGCCACATTAGACCACCATTTGGCAGGACTTCATTGTTGTAGATTGCTCATCGCCTTATAATGCAATTCTAGGTCGCCCTACCTTGGGAAGGGTTAAGGCGATCACCTCAACCTACCACCTAAAGATGAAATTCTCCACTACTACAGGGGTGGGCGAGGTAAGAGGTGACCAAAAAGTGGCAAGGCAATGCTTTATTTTGGCCATGAAGACAGAAATACCTTAAAAAACCCAATGGCAGTTACAGATCGCCGATGCCGAGATAGAGCCTTTGAGGGACGAGGTGGAACTAGTTGTCCTGGTAGATCCCCGAGAAACCAAAAACACAAAACCCCTTGAAGAAGTCACTCCAATCTCCATACACCCAGATTATCCAGATCGCCATGTTGTGATCGGTACTGAACTGACCAACGACCTACGTTCCGCACTGGTTGAATTCTTGAAGAAAAATTTTGACGTCTTCGCCTGATCACAAGGCGATGTTCTAGGCATCGACCCCCAAATCGCCATGCATAAATTATTCACCAATCCCAAAAATCCCCCAGTTCGCCAGAAGCGGAAAAAATTTGCCCCTGAACGCCTAAGGGTCATCGAAGAAGAAGTGGCTAGGCTCGTCAAAGTCAATGTCATCAAGGAGGCCCATTGCCCGGAATGGCTCGCCAATGTTGTCATCGCCCCTAAAAAAGGGGAGAAGTGGAGAGTATGTGTTGACTGCACCAAACTCAACAGGACCTCAACAGGGCGTGCCCAAAAGATAGTTTCCCTTTGCCAAAAATTGACCTGATAGTTGATGTTTCCTTCCGACGTGGAAAAGACTTCTTTCATCATAGAACGAGGGTTATATTGCTACAAGGTCATGCCATTTGGACTAAAAAATGCTGGAGCGACATACCAGAGATTGGTCAATAAAATGTTCAAGTATTTGATTGGAAAAACGATGGAAGTATATATTGATGACATGTTAGTCAAAAATCTCAAGACAGACGACCACATCGCCCACCTTGAGGAAGCGTTTGACATCCTACGAAAACACCGGATGATGTTGAATTCTTCAAAGTGTATTTTCGGAGTATCATCTAGCAAATTCCTTGGATTTATGGTAACCAAACGTGGAATTGAGGCAAACCTAGATTAGATTCAGGCCCTTCTCGACATGAGTTCGCCTAGGAATACCCATGAGGTGCAGCAACTGACCGGGCGAGTTGCCGCCCTTAACAGATTTTTGTTTCCAAGTCAGCCGACAAGTGTCTCCCATTCTTTCAAATCCTGAGAAAAAATTAGATCTTTCAGTGGAACGAAAGATTGGAGACAACATTTCAGCAGCTCAAAGAGTATCTCAGCTCGCCACCTTTGCTCACTGTGCTGACCACAAGCAAGGAATTATTAGTTGCCACACCCAAATCAGTTGCCACTCTGAGGCCAACGAGAAGAGCTTCAGATATCTCGCCAACAGCGGTAAGTGTCGTACTGATCCGAGAAGAAAATGGGGCTCAAAAACCGATATATTATGTCAGCAAAGTCCTAATGGGAGCAGAAACCAGATATCTGAAAATCAAGAAGCTCGCCTACTCCCTCCTTATCGCAGCCAGGAAACTTCGCCATTATTTCCAGGCACATCCGATAGCTGTAATAACTGATCAACCATTGAAACAAATTCTCCAACGACCTGAAACTTTAGGAAGGCTCCTCAAATGGTCCATCGAGCTCAGTGAATTCCACATTAATTACAGACCGAGAATGGCGATCAAAGGACATGCCTTAGCTAATTTTATTGCTGAATTCACGCATGATATAGCCAAAGAACCCAAAAGAGTCCCCGAGGTGGAAATCACCAAACAATCAAACCCAAATGATGACCTCGGCCAATGGGAACTATTTGTGGATGGATCTTCAAATCAGCACGAATGTTGGGCGGGACTTGTACTGAATACTCCCTCGGGCGAGCACATGGAATATGCCATCCGTACAGGATTCTGCGTCACCAATAATGAAGCAGAGTGTGAAGCTCTTCTCTTCGGCCTCAGAGTGGCAACTGATTTGGGTGTGGATTCCTAAACGTCTTAAATAATTCCCAATTGGTGGTAAATCAAGTTCCAGGAGACTACCTCGCCAAGGATTCTAGAATGATGGCCTACCAAGTTGAAGTAAAAGCCATGTCGGGAAAAACAAAATATTTCAAAATTCACCAAATCCCGAGCGAAGAAAACAAGCAAGCCGATGCTTTGGCTAACCTCGCCTCAGCTTTTGACTTCATCTCAGATAGAAACATACCCCTGGAATTCTTAGCCAACCCTAGTATTGAAGTCGCCAAATCAATTTGTCCAACAAAGTTTGTGCCTACATGGATGGACGACATCGTTACCTATCTCCAAACGAGACTATTATCACAAGACAAGTTACAAGCTCGCCGGATCTAGTACAGGTCAGCCAAATTTTGCATCCTCAATGGAATCTTGTACAAAAAATCCTTTTTTGGTCCTCTCCTAAGATGTCTCTGACCCAAAGAAGTAGAATACGTAATGAGGGAAATTCACGAGGGTATCTGTGGAAATCATTCGGGAGCGAGTTCGCTAGTTAGAAAAGCAATTAGACAAGGCTACTTTTGGCCTCGATTAGAGCATGATGCGGCAATGTACACTAAGAAATGTGAAAAGTGCCAGAGATTTGCCCCCGTAAGTCATCTCCCTCACACCGAGATGGTCCCAATGACCAGTCCGCGACCATTCCCCCAATGGGGAGTCGACATACTCGGGCCATTGCCCCAAGCTCCATTACAGAGAAAGTTCTTAATCGTCACCATCGACTACTTCACCAAGTGGATAGAGGCAAAACCTCTTGCCAAGATCACTAAAAAGAACACTAGGAATTTCATATGGAAGAGCATCATATGCCGATTCGGAATTCCAAAAGTTCTCATCTCGGACAACGCCAGGCAGTTCAACAATGAGATGTTTAAACAGTTCTGCTCGGATCTCGCCATCTCGCACCATTTCTCCTCGCCCGGACATCCCCAAGCTAATGGTGAAGTAGAGATTACTAATAGAACCATCCTGAGGAACTTAAAAATAAGGCTAGAAAGGTCCAAAGAGGAATAGGTAGAAGACCTGCTGAGCATAATTTGGGCCTACCACACGACGAATAGGATCCCCATGGGCGAGACACCTTATTCTATGGTCTATAGAACAGAATCAATTATACCTATCGAGATCGAAATACCAAGCTTCACGACCTCAAATTTCAATAAGGAGAATAACGAAATCGAGCTGAGACTCAATCTCGATCTCCTTGATGAAAGGAGGGAAAGGGCTGAAGTACGCCAAGCAGCTTATAAACACCAAGTCACCAGATACTACAACTAGAGGGTTAAGCACAGATCCTTTCTTCCGGGTGATCTAGTCCTACGAAAGGTCACACTGTCTACAAAAGAACCAAACGCAGGAAAGCTCGGACCTACATGGGAAGGCCCATACAAAGTTATCAAGGTATCCGAACCAGGAACATATTGGTTGGAAGATATGAACGGGAAGACTCTCCCTCACCCCTGGAACGCCGAGCACTTGAAGAAATATTACCAGTAAATTTTATGGTCGCCACGATGCCTTTCTCAAATTTCTTGTAATAAATTGCCAATTTTAATAAAATTTCTCCAGTTTATTTTTATCACCAAGTTCAAGTTTTACTTTGCCAATATCAAGGCTGCCAGTTCGTTATTAAACGAGGCATCTTGATTGCCATATAGTACGTCGCCAACATCAAGGCTGTCAATTCGTTATTAAACGACAGAGGCATCTTGATCGCCATATAGGACGTCGCCAACATCAAGATTACTAGTTCGTTAAACGAAGCATATTAATCGCCATACATAATGTTGCTAACATCATGGTCGCCATTATGAATATCGCCAAATGTCGGTCGCCTATAAGAATGTCGCCAAAACAGAAATAGATCGCCAAATAATCACCGCCATTTCGGTTATGTTCGCCAGTTATTACGTTATTAGGCGTAATATAAAGATACGGGAGTTTGCCTCACCAACACTCGAGTTTGTGATCAATCTAAGATATAGAACAAAATGCAATACTTGCCAAAATTGTATTCACACACACAAAAAAAGATTAATGTTGGAAAAATATCATTCATTGATATTAAAAACGGTTACAAGGGGGGCGGATCGCCAATTACAAAAATAATAATAATAATAATAATGTGCAAGTATTAAGGAACAGGGCCAATGTCGCCCTTATTCTCCTTCCCCTTCTCGCCAGCTCGAGCTGCTTCCTCCTCCTCGGCCAAGTCGGCGTCCATCTCCATGCTCGCCAAATCGAGACCAAGATCAGGGTAATGGCGAGCAAGCTGCCTCTTGCAGAATTCGAAACCTTCGCAAAAATATGTGGCAGCCAGATTTGTAATGGTATCCTTGAAATCGGGCAAAGATTTGAACTCGTCAATGGCGAGCTTTATGGCAAGGGCCAACTTCTTGGTAAGCTCAGCCACCTCAGACTATAACCGCGCCATCACCTCAGATTTCTCCTTTAGCACGGCCTCAGTCTTCATCGCTCGGTCGCTCAGGTCAGCTTGGTTTTCGTCGCCCGTTCATTCAGATCGGCCAAATCGTTCTCCACCTTGAAAGCCCGATTTTGGGCTTTAACCAACTCGAGTTCGGCCGAGTCTGTACGGGCGAGCTAGAAATGATAGTCATTTTGGTGGTCTTGGCTTCGAAGGGTGAGAGCAGAGACGAGCACAACCGCCTGCTACAAACAACCTTACGTGAGCGCTAGAAAAAAGAAAAAAAATATTACAAAACAATGTAAACTACCAAGTACCTGGCCAAGGGCGTGGAAGGACTTGGTGACCAGTTCGTTGGTACTGAACTGATCCACCTTCTCTTGGTCGGCGGGTAGGATCACGCCGGAAAGTATTTTTCGCGCCACCGGGGTGCTTGACATCATTGAAGTCCCGGGGCCCAAGTTTCGACCCGGCGAGGTAGATGGACCCTCTCCTTGTGCCGATGGTCGCCGAGCTACATTACTCGCCCCCCTTATGGATTTAGCCTTCTTAGGCGGGAGCGGCAGCAGAACCTCCTTGTCCTTGCCCAAGGAATCACCCTTCTGGTGGGCGAGTCGTGAGCGCCATCCCGAGGTCTCTTCTCCTAGATCACTATCCCTTTCAATGGCGGGATAGCCTCCACCCCTGAGATCGCATCCTTGGTCGCAGCTTTCTTTTGTCCTGCCTTTTTGGTAAGGGTGGACAGGCTGATCCAAGACGACATAGCTGCAAGGTCAAAACAAAAATCAGGCGACGAAAGATAAAATTAAGAAAAGGTAAAAAGATAATACCATCAGATCTAAGCTCGGGGGCAATTCTAGGTCTGATCCGGATTCCAACTCAGAGTCCGAGCTGGAGCTCGGAAGTCCCGATAAAAGATCCTTTGACAAAAGTTCCGAGAAAGGATTTATGACCCTGCCCCCAAACCACCTAAGCAGAATCAGATTCGGAATGTCAGGAAGAGCCCTCCTAGATATTCTTCCTATTTCCCCCCTAATAACTCCTAAGCATTCTACGGAGCCACTTCGGACAGGACTATTGCTCAGAAGGTCATCTCAGGAAGGATGAGACTCACCCTCGTTGCCCGAAGTACTTTTGCCTCCCTCGATTTGGGCATTGTCGCCACCATTGGACGAGATCTCCACACGACCACAGGCGAAGTACTTCCGGAAAGTCCTTGAAGAAAGGACCTTTAGGACCTCAAAGTAGCCCCAAAGATAAATTTTTTCGAGAACCACCGTCATCCTCCTCTCCTCGGTCTCGGACAAGGCGGGCAACTTGTTGACCCGTTTCTCTGAAAATAACCATTAACGTCAGTAAGGCGAGCAAAAGTACATAGAAAAATTTAAGCAAAATTAAAAGTGCAAGGGAACCCACCTGGCACGCCCCAAGACCGGGGGACTCGCAGGATTCCTTCGCCTAAGGGCATGCTCGAAAAAAACTCCCATTCATCTCCCGAGGCGAAGAAGAACCTTTTTTTCCATCCCTTGACATTGCTCAACACTCCTCATAATATGTTCTTGTCGGGCCTGGCATTGAAGTAGTACCATCCCGATTCTGGCAGAGGGCTGAGGGAGTACATGCACCTAAACTTGTTGCAGGACATGTGGCGTTTGAAGTGTCGCCAAATGACTAGCAAACAGATAACACTTCGCCAGGCATTGGGGGAAAGTTGAGCAGGACAAATCTTATAATGGTTCAATATCCTCCTAACGATAGGATGGATAGGGAACCTTAGACCAGCTGGAAAGACAGCCTCGTAAAAGGCCACCTCGCCCGGGTGAGCCAACAAAATTGTCTCGCCCTCGTCAGGAATCCTTGTTTGGACTCCAGGAGGAAAAGAATATGTTTTCCTAAGATGATCTAAATCACCTTGGGTCATTATGTTGACCTCCTTGGCCAGATTAGAGGTGTCCATGTTAGCGGGTATATTGCTATGAATGGAGTCCTCGAGGGGCGAAGAGGGGGATTGGTTTACGTTGTTGGTCATATAGGATTTTCCTCCCAAGTGGTCGGATATCCAAGAAGGCAAAGAATTTGCACAACTCTCTCCTAATTCGGCCCTACTAGACATGCACTAAAGGATAATGAAAAAAGGCAATGATGAGCGGATACTTACTGAAGTTGGGAAGAGGCGAGCTGTTTGGGGCGAGATGCGCGTCGGAGCAAGGTCAGCAGTTTGGTAACA
>BRYF01000001.1:12380000-12382500 GCA_030159135.1 Actinidia polygama | reverse complement strand
GAGATTAGGGTTATTCAATTAACCCTAATATACAAAGATTATTATTATATAAAGGAAAGAATGTCTAAGTATACACTCATTACTATTCATACCACCAATACTACACCCACCCACTACTAATTACTTAGAACACACACTCTATCTAACAGTTGTTAATTGCATGATATTTATAATCCATGTCCTTAAATATTTATGTATGAAGTTGAATCCATGTCCTTAAATGTTTATGTATGAAGTTGGAATTTCCCCATTGTGACTTGAAGTCCAAGGATGAAGGTACTGCATGACTGAAAAGTTTTGCTTATTCATGGTTGCATCTGCTTTCATGCACTGTATAGACATGAACCACATCTCAAAGACATGCACATTACCTTTGAAGAATTGAAGAAGTTTGTTTTCTCGTTTGTGGACGATGGTACTTGAAGTTGATATAACCATTTACAACTTGGCTCTGAATTTCGGAGAATGAAAAGTTAAATGTGAAACAGGAAGCTTAGGTTGTTATTCAACTGAGTGACATTTTGGAGAACCTTTATTCATATCTGACTAATTTGTGGTGAAGCTATTAGAGTCTAAAGCAGCAATCTTTTCTTTAGGTCATATTTCTGAAATGGCTTGTTTTGAACTTCTAGTTCTACCTTGAGTCATAGTTTTGCAATTTTAATTGTTTATTTATCCATGAAGAGGAAATAGTTTGGTTGATCTTTTCAGAATTAATTTTGCAATATTTTTTTCAGAAATTTGTTTGGTCAATAGTTTTTAGAACTTGAGAAAACTTTTCAAAACTGAAGATTTTTTTAAATTATTGAAAACTATTTTCATTAAAAACTAATTCAGATATGAAAATAGTGTATGTTTTTATTTTCAAAATCAGTTTTTGAAAAGTGTTCTGAATAATTGATTCTGAAAATTGTGACCGAACAGATCAAAATTATTTGAAAACTGTGACCGAACAAATTAGAATTATTTGAAAACTAATTCAGATGTGAAATCGGTGTATGTTTTTATTTTTCAAAATCAGTTTCTAAAAAATACTCTGCAAAACTGATTCCGAAAACTGTGACCGAACAAATCAGAATTATTTGCAATTTGTTTGAAACATCCTAGTGCAGGTGAAGATGGAGATTTTTCATTTTTTGTGGCCAGGGAATACTTATTCATTTCAAAAGGAAAGGAAATGCAATATTTTAAGTGAAGCTGTACGTTTGTTTGCTGTTTCAACATGAACGTTTTATATTTACAAGGTCTTGAAAATTGTGTTGTTGGACCTTTTTAATATCTGATTTAATGGAATAATAATGGAGCTTTTATGTTACATCATAAAATATTAGTTGTGCATTCCTATTACTGTCTGGTAGGTTACTTAATTTGTTGGATTTGTTTATACACTTGCGTATATATCCAAAAACAAAGTTATTAGATGGTAAATATTTGAAAAGTGTAAGTTTTTTGCGTCTCCAACTATTGAATCTCAATCAAACTCACATTGAATAGGGTTCCTTGACGCTTTGTTAGTAAGATTATTTATTTTTTGATAACACTGAATTCTGCACACAAGAATTAATTAATTTAGAGAACTAATCTCACTATTCACTAGAGGAGAATCTGAGTAAAGTCAGAGTAAAGTTTTGTAGTAGATTTCGAATTATGCTGATGTGGTATCACAAATCTATAATATAGGATACAAATATTTCTAAATCTTTCAAATTATCTCTCACTATATATGGTTGAAATCCATATAAGTTATTCCAATGACTGAGATTTCACCTGAGACTATTTTTTTCTTCCTAAAAATATCACTTCATTCTTCCCAAAAGTATGAGATCCACATAATTTATGATCCAACGACCAAAAAATCTTTAAAATTGGGCATAGTTTTTACTCATTGGATTATTTTTTGTTAGAAAATTTGTTAGAAAAAAGAAAATAGGTTGGTAAAACCTTGTAGTTGATTTATCAACGTCACAGGGGTTTTTACTTTCCTATTTTTTGTTTGGAATATAAAACTTTATATTCTGTTTATTACAATAAGAATTCAGAAATTAGTATGCAAAGGAAACTGAAAGAACAACAATTAAAACCTTACAAAACCGGACGTAGGAATTGAATCGGAGACTAAGGACGGCGTTGAACATAGTTTTTTTAAAACAGATTTGCGCCCTCGCTTCGGTGCTACGATCACTGGGCGTATGCTTCCCAAGATACAACAGTTTATCACGCATAATTACAGCACTATAATAGTGAGTACAACAAACAAGAACAATGGAGATTCTATCTTTATGCGAAACTAATCAATATGCAGAGTGCAGAGTGCTCTAGTGCGTCTAGAATTGAATGAATGAAAAACCAGGGGTGTACTAGTATTTATAGAGGAGTAGGGGACTGTTCGGGAGTGAAAATGTGTCAAGACCAAACGCGTATGGTCAACGATCCGGTCAACGCGAATCGGTACAACCCTAGCACGAAACGGTGCTAAGCTTTTGATCGAAACGGTGCAACC
>BRYF01000001.1:12367500-12375000 GCA_030159135.1 Actinidia polygama | reverse complement strand
AGTAGACTTATTACCCACCGAAGTTTTAACAAATGAAAATAACAGAATAAAAGTTGTAGTATTAAAAAAAATTAAATACAACCAAATCTGCTTTAAGATTGTAAGAAAATTTGTTAGAAAGAACCACTTCGGCTACTTCCAGAGGTCAAGCGTCAGAGAATTCATCATCTTCATGGGCCGTACCGTCGCCCAGCGGACCCCACCCGCCCAGCGCCAGTCTGTTCAACACGAAGGTCCCATTCCTCAAACTCTTCTCATCCGAATTAAGGTTTTGGATCTCATAATTCTCAAATTTTGGCATTTGAAACGTTTAGGTTGATGTAAACATATATTGTAATTTGGGTTGGTTTTAATTTTGCACGAAGGTCCCATTCTCAAACTCTTCTCACCGGAATTAGGGTTTTGAAAATCTTGAATTAGATTTTTTTTTTTACACGAATTAATTGACCTCTCCAAATCAATCAGATTCATTTCGGTTTTGTACCATTGGGTTGTTTAGTTTTGGTGAAATATTGTAAGCACTTGTCGTTTTGTGAATTAAGGTTAATTTCGTTGTTTAGACTCTGAAATTGTTTTGGGAAGAGTTAGTATAAGATCATGGTTGTGGTATTGGGATATGAGTTTGGAATTTTGGATCTGAAGCTTGATACCGTTTTGGGTATTTTTCTTGTTAAGAAATTATTCTGTGAATGGATAAACGTCAGTTGTTTGGTGAAGAAATTGGGAGAACTTCTGGTTCATATTTGAGTTTGCTGAGCAATTTTGGCAATTTGGTGAAATTCAATTTAGACTTTGAAGCTCGATTCTCTTCCGACAATTCTTTCGAAAGGGAATCAGGCTATGAATTCTCAGCATTGTTTCGGTTGGACATTGGCTTGTTTAATGAAGCTTGACTGGTTTGGATTTTAACCATTTTGGCTACTTCCAGACGTCTGTTTTAGAGAATTCGTGGTCTTTATGGGTCTGACCTTTGTTAAGCGGACCCCACTTGCACTGGCTCATCGCCAGTCCATTAAAGAATAAAGAAGAAGGTCCCATTTCTCAAACTCTTCATATCTGAATTAGGGTTTTGGATCTCATAATTTTGATATTTTTGCATTTGAAAATCTTGAGTTTTGGTGAAAATCTTTATGGGTCTGACCTGAGTCTTTTAGTTTTGGTGATAATCCGTTCAACACGAAGGTCTGATTTCTCAAATCTTGATTTTTTTTCCAGTAAAGAAATCAGGAGTTGAATTTATTATTTTCAGTATGTCATTATAGAAATTGCAGGAACTTCTGGTTTGGTATTTGAGTTTCTGAGCTTTAAAGCTTGATCCTCTTGGGATTTTTTTTTTCTTTTTCCTGAAATAATTAGTCTCTAGCAATCGATAAATTTAAATTCTTTTGACAGCTCTGCCATTGTTTAATTACGGGTCTACTACGGTACAATATGGTATTAGTGATGGTGGGGGAGGGGTTGGGGGATGCCAGAAAGGGGGGATGGGAGGAGTCTGTTTAAAGTTTGCTGACCATTTTGGTCTCGTTTAATCTAGTCAAGTGGATGGTAACTTTGAGAATGGAAGTTCTGATAAAGTGGATGACTGGTAAATGGTGGTTGTGATCCGGTGTGGTCATGCCGTGAATTTGGATTGATATCATTATAAAATAGTGATATGGATGGCACCACGTGTACTGCAGAATTTGTTCTTCATTAGGCAAGTTGACTGAATTTAATGTAGTCGTCGGATTGACATTAAAATGAAAGGTCAAATTTAAAGTTGAAAAAATTAGAAACTTAGGGTTTGATCTGTTTCAAGTGTCCAACTCTGTGGTTATTATTTGTAATTTCATCTAAAGTTTAAAAATTCCAGGAGAAATTGAGTCAACATACTTATCACGTGAATATAATGCATTAGTGTTATGAGGCATTATGCTGGGTAAGTTTTCTTGAAAAATCAAGAACTTAGGTTTTGAAGTGGTGTGCTTAGGACTATAATGAGCTCGCACTGCCTTGTTTTGCAAATGCAGATTGCTGAAAATCATACTGTTTTTACATCTTGGTAAGCCTTGTCCATATACATTTTGAATTGGTGAGATTACAAGTCTTATGTGTTCTGGTTCACAGAGTACAACGTACATTCGTACAATAGGAATGGCCTTTGTGCAGTGGGTTTCATGGACGATCACTATCAAGTCCGAAGTGCATTTTCTCTACTTAACCAGGTAATCTCATTATTATTGCTTGCACTTTTTCCTGTAAGTTTTGTACATTTTGTATTTGGCTATATGTGTTTGTGCTTTATGGACCTGAAATAATTCGGTTCCTTATCTGGTGAATGAGTATACATTAAAGCTTGGTTTTCATGATGGGAACTTTAAGGGGAATGGAATGAGATTTTGGGTCTTGATGATTCCGTAGGAAAGTAATTATCTACCCAAGTCGGAGTCTTTTCCCAAATGGAACAATAAAATGATCCCTATACCCTCCCATTGTAATATCAAGTTTCAACTCATTCCATAAAAGAAAGGCGGACTCAAAATAAAATTGCTAAAAATATTTTTTGGATAATTTCTGAATTATCCAAATACCTGAATGGGTTACCTCAGCTATGAGATTAAGTGTGATTCTGATTCCCACTCTAGATTATGACCATCTAACCATAAAAAAGTTGGGAAAATGTTTCTATTGTTGAGTAATCTTTTGTTCCGTGTATATATATATATATTTTTTATATTTTTCTTTTTTTGATCGGGAAAAGTTTGTTTGAGAATCTGAGATGTTGTTTCAGTTGATTTATAATAGACAGGTATTGTTTACCTATTTATTTTTACCATTTTAAAGCATTGAAGAGTAGTTAACAGCTGTCTTTGACCATGTCCTACGTAATTACCATCTACAATTGTTGCACGTAACTCTCTTATGTTTCTTTTTATGGAGATAATTTGGAAGTGTATTGCGAGTGACTTCTTTTAATATGCCTCGTTCAGAGTTACTGAATTTTACTTAATCTTCTTGATGTTCTTCAAAAAGGTGAATTTCAGAATTTCTCAAATTATTAGGGTTTGTGCCTAACATGTACATTATTGAAAAAGTAGATTCAAAGGGTTGATGATTTATTGAACTCTTTTTCAGGTGATTCTTGGAGAGCTATGCAAGCTGATAATACTCAACCATGGCCCTATTTGAATGAAGCTCTCACCAAATTTCAGGTATTTGCCAACTTTCTTTTAAGTTGTAACAGAATTTTAATACCATTATTTTTGTTTTCAGCATAAACTTTCAGTTTAGTTTGTTGACCTTGAGCTGATGAGGAACTGAAGCAATTGTTTCTTCTGTTCTCTTCTTCAGGACCCTGCTGAAGCTGACAAGTTGTTGAAAATTCAGAGGGAATTGGATGAAACAAAAATTATTCTTGTAAAGTTTTGAATTATAACTGCATTAGCTTAAGGATCTTTATACAGTCTTCGTTCTTGTTCCTTTCCTTTTATTGGCATTCTTCGAATTGTATTTGTCATGAATTATATAACATGGTTAGTTGATATTATTTGGGTTTGGAAAATTGGCTTATTCACACCATATCTCTCTGTAACATCTTTAGTAAACGCAAATGGGAAACTCTCACGATCATTATACCTGTGCCACACTTCATGCCACATGTTTTGGGTATCAAATTGTGTAGATCCTGAATGAATATTCAATCTGGAGAAGGTATTGGAGGTTAAGCATATGCTGTACAGACACTTGTCATTATTTTATATTGTCAATTAAATGCTGCATGTGTTGACCTGGTTCTTTATTATTTACCCCTTTTTTCTTTGTGTTGACTTGTGGACCTTCCTTTGGTACAGCATAAGACCATTGATAGCGTCCTTGCACGAGGTGAGAGACTGGATAGTTTAGTTGAGAAGAGTTCAGATCTTAGTGCAGCTTCACGGGTAATCTGCATAACTTGGGTATGTTTCTCATTGTTATCTGTCCAACACAGATACCGAATCCATTCACATTCTCATGGCCATGGTCAATATCATAAAATGTATGGAACAACTATATTGTCTTTCTCGTCTATTTTCCCAATTATATGTAAAAGTCTAAAGGTCAAGCTAAGTATTTGAAAAACACTGTATAGTGCCACAACAGTCTTGGCTGATAGGTATCCTGCCTAAATATCAACACATACAATTTGAGTGAAGCAATGGTTGTCCATGACTTGTTAGTTTAATGATGATGCAAACAGCCTTTCACAAGTCAGCATCTTCAATCTCAAGTTATTGTTTTGATCGTAATTTTGTTGAGTCATTCAGGTGATTTGTGATTTGGTGATCTGATTTGATTGCGGGCAAAGTAGATTTTCCAGCATATTTAAAGGACTCTCAAGGCTTACGAAATTCTGACACAGACTTCTCTCGGTTGTGTGCGCGCACACCGGTTCATTGTTACCACGGAACTCTATTTGACAAAGGAAAAACATTTCTGCATAATTGTGTTTTCCAATATCGATATGATGCAAATGTGGATATTTTTTACAAAGGCTGTAGATACTTTTGGGAAATTTTTTCAATCTTTGAGAAATGTTGAAAGGATACTCCAAAGGATGCAAAGAAAACTGGTAACAAATTCCATGGAAATTACGTGTAAACTTAGTGAGATTTTTACTATTTCGTTTTGACATATTTGTAGCAAATATGAAAAGAAAAAAATCGTCCTAGAAGTGCTTAGAAATGAATTAGGAAAATGATTTAAGGATTTTAAATAAGGCTTGTAGAAAGTTGAAAGTTCTTCGAAACTGTTTGATGACCCTTCCGCTTTGGACTAGTGTTGGTTAATGGTCCAGAAAGTCCTTGTGTATATGACCACTGACAACTCACCATTTCTTTCTTTTTATCTCCCTAATACTAGTCCAGTCATGCTCTTATCTCTATTTCTCTCTCTATAAGTGCACTTGCGCTCTTTCTTTCTCTTCCTATGTGAGTTTGAGTTGTGGATTCAAACATATCCGAATGTTCCTTTTTGTTTTTGGTGAACTTCTTGGCTACGTTACATGGACTTTTCTAAATTTGTAAAGTACCCATGTCGGACACTCGACCCTCGGAAATGGGTATGAGATCTGTGTCCGACATATTTAGAAGGACATGCACCTAAAAAAATATTTTGGATATCAAATTAACCATAAACTACGCATATAACTCTTATATTATACATAAAATACTTTAATGCACCTTGTAAACATCTTTAATTCAAGAAAATAGAAAAAATATACTTAGGAATATGAATATATTGGTGTGTCCCTGTGTCTTTGAAAAGAAAATTAGATGAATCGGACACTTAAACATGTACCCGCACCCGACATCCGTACCCGAGTCCATGTAACATAGCAGTTTTTGGTCATCCGTTACACTTTTACTCTTTTTTCTCTCTCTTGGTTCCTTTTGTTGCTGACCTAAAAAAGACAGAATCAGGCCAAGTGAGCTTGAAGAAGACAGCACTGCGCAAATCCAATCAGCTATCAACTAGCTGTTTGTTGGTGCTATCATGGAAATTTATGTTTTAAAAAATGGAATGACTTGAGGAATTTGAACATTTTTTTTGCAACGATACTTATGATTGTGGTTCTGCGTTGCATGTTTTGGGAAGAAGCAGTAACGTGTCAAATTTAATGATAGTTGCTTGACTTTTTATGAAGAGATTTGTGACTGTGTTATTCGTACTTGCCATTAAGCGCTCATATTTCGTATAGGACGTATCTCTTTGCTCATAATGTCATCCATGGGACGTGCGTTTTATCTCTAATACAAGTCCTTCCGGGTTTTTTTTCCCCAACAGATGTTCTACAAACAGGCAAAGAAAACCAATCAATGTTGTACAATATTATAAGCATCTGAATGAGGACAGGCTATTCCATCATCGCACTAGCTTTTCTGGTGTTAACACGAAATGGTAAGCCTGTGTGTGGATCGTGGATTAGGGAAGGATTTACCCAAAGAAGGGAAGTGAAAATTTAGCTTCTTCACTTCATGATGTGTGTAAAATCTTGGTTCGGTGACACATTGGGAGATCAGGAATTTGTGTCTGTACACTTGCCTAATGTGGAATTGACGATGATCTATGATATTATTTTAGTCTGTTTGGATCATAAATTTGAAGGAGGTGAGCAATTATATTCTCTCTCCCAGTTCTATTCCTGTTTGGTGTTGTGTTCATCTGAAAAAACGACTTTTCCCTAATTGATGCTTTTTGGTGCATTTGGATTATGAAGTTGAAACTGAAGAATTTGGTATCACTTATTCAACAATATAAAGCTGGGTCAATTTTGTGCTTGCGTCTAAAATTTGAGGATGGATTTAATAATTTTATAAGGATGAATTTGGAATACGTTGTACTGAGGGACTCATCTGTCTGATTGGGTTCCATGTGACACTTCCATGTCGGTATTTGATTGTGCGTAGGGATGGCAATTCCCCATTTAATTCGGGGACCCGTCCCGCCTTGTTTAAAGCGGGTTTGAAGGAGGAATAAACGGGGGCGAGAATGGGGAAAAAATCAAAATCCGATTAATAATCGGGCCGGAGGCGGGTTTAGCCCCTCCACCCCGAACCCACCCCGATTATGTGTAAAAAGTCAAAATTATTCTTATTTTTTTAAAAAAATATACCATAATACCCTTATTATATATATATATATATATATATATATATATCAATAATTATATAAATATATATATATAATTAAAAAAAAATATTAAACGGAGCAGGACGGAGGCGGATTTTCGTAAACGGGGCGGGGGTGGGGGAAGCTGAACCCGCCCCGTTGCCATCCCTAATTGCGTACACTACCCAAACACCTGTACAAATGGACCAATTCAGTTTTTGAAAATACATACACAATTCAAGTATTTTGAATTCATTTTAATAATTTAAACTGTTTATATTGTAGACTTCGTTATAAAAATTCGTATTGTAAAAAATTATATTGATTGAGCACAGTTCTTATGCCTATTTATTTTGTTTTAAATTAATATTAATCAACTATTTATTTGCAACTGGTTACCGTGATTTTTTTATAATACATGAACGATTTAAATTATCAAAATGAACTCAAAATGCTTGAACGATACTAGTATAATCCATTTTTAGACTGCAGGCAAGCCATTTCGCTAATAGCCAAATTAGATAGTACCCAGAAAATATTGTACGAGTACAGCCTGAGTTGTCATTGTACCAGTTGCATCAGAGGATGAGAACACATTTCAATCAGTTTCAAAGAAAACAATAGGCCCCATATAAACATCAGGTCTAAGTTTGAAATACATTGTTTTTCACCAAACACGTGAAAATATCTCAGAAACTTCACAACAAAGGAAGCAAACAATATCCACATTCACAAGCCTTCTTCAAAACTTGAATTCACGCACCCCACTTTACAAGAACAAGCACACCTTCAATCTAGATATTTCTGCTAGGGTTTCTCATACCCCTTCTATTTTCATAGATGAAGTTTCCAATTTAGCTTTTTACTTTCCTA
>BRYF01000001.1:12360000-12362500 GCA_030159135.1 Actinidia polygama | reverse complement strand
GATCATTAAAATAACAACTAAGCACCAAATGAGTCGAGCTTGGTCAGTTGGTCTCAGATTTTTTTTCCATCGAGATAGGCCAAATACAAACCCAATAGTAAATAGTACACACCTAAGGCCTTTGCTTTCGCAGGTTCAGACTTCGGTGAGTCGGTGAGGACGGTGATCGACGGGCGTGGGCGATGACTGCGGATGGAAGAAAGAAAGAAGGTGAGGAACTCAGGGGGGAGAGAGTGATTCAAAGAAGGCTGAGTGTGTTACGTGTGGCGGTGTGGGTTGAAAGGTCCAACGTGACATTGTGCCGCGTATCTTAGGCTCAGATTTGGGTAAATTACACTAATGGTCCTTGTAGTTTAACCCACAATTCTAATTTGATCCTCATAATTTTAATTTGAATAATAAAAATCTAAATATTTAAAAAAAAAATTGGGCCAGATAGTTGCCCTACCCAGGAGGGTTGCCCAAGCCCATGAACTGGCTGGGCTCACCCCTGAGCCGGCCCTGACTGGACAAGTGAGGCCCTTACACGTGGCGGATTATGGATCTTTCTATGTTGCCAGCCAGGCTAGATGGGGTCCTCAATAATTCATTGCTTTGAAATGAAGTTGCCAAAAAGAGTTATCCTTTTCTGTTTTATAGATAATAACAGTAATTTTGCCCAAACAAAAAGTTAATTTTGAAGGGATAATTCTATTTGGATCCACAAAAAATCTTTCTAGCCTCAGTTTTTTTTTTTAATTTATAAATTTCACTTATCTCCTCTAAGATTTTTTATAATTATAGTTACAGTTTTAGTAGTTGCTGAAATAATATTATTTTTTTTTAATTTTGAAATTATTACCAAAATTCTCTCTTAAAGCTAATTTTTTTACAAAAATAACAAGATTGTCCTTTAAATTTAAATATTTAATTTTTTTATTAATACACCAATTAAAATAAATAAATGTTTTTTTTTCTCAGAAAAAAATCTATTTGTAAGTTAACTCATTTTTATTCTTTTACCAATAAGTAATTTTTTTTTAAAAAAATAATCTAAATAGTTTATTTTTAAGTACTCTAATCAAAGGGTACTTAAAAAATAATCTTTAATTTCAAATTTAATAAGTTTATTATAAAAATAAGGACAACCTTGAAAAAAAATACGAAAGCTAAAAAAAGACCAATGTTGATAAAAAAAATTAAGAACTTAGCTATATGAGAAATTTTGACAATAGTTTCAAAAATAAAAATAATTAGTACTATTTAAAAAAATAGGGAATATGACTATATTTATCAAAAAAAATTAAAAAATGTCAGTATTATTTTAAAAAATACAAAAAATATAGTCATATTTATAAATAAAAAAAAACTCAAGAGATGTCCGTGAAATTTACCACACACAAAAAAACTAGAGCTCGAGTGAATAATTTTGGATCCAAATAAAATCAATGAATCACCCATGTTAAAGTGCAATTATGTTAATTCACATTTATTTCGTTTGAACCAAGTAGAGTAATTTTCTTCCCTCGTATTTAGTAAATATAGAGGAGTTCAAATAATGGAATCGTATCGGTAAATCTTTATTGGGTACCTCAACAAATTTCCTTTTTTTAATTTTTTATTATGAGCAGTGTATTAGCATTTATACGGTTATACCATTGTAATTAAAACAAATGCATAATTTTATTAGCTTTATATTAGAACTGTATTGAGATTGTATTACGGTCCAGTTTGGGATATGATTTTTTTTTTATTATTATTTTTGAATTTTTGAATTTTTTTTGTCTTGAGCTATTTTTTTTGTCGTTTAATCAAAATTTTATATTTTTTTAATCCTCTTGATGTGAGGAGTTAGAAATTATATATATTTTTTATTTAATTAAGAAAAAAGTTCATTAAAGATGAAAGAAATTATTTTTATTTTAAAATAAAATATTTTTTTGTCTTTAATGATTTTTTTTTCTAATTAGATAAAAAAAATTATATTTTCGGATTTTTCTCATCAATAGGAATTAAAAAAATATAAAATTTTGGTTAAACGATGAAAAAAGTTCATTAACAATAAAATAAAATAAAAACATGCCTAAAACCGAATTAGCATCTGAGATCTGACACAATCTCTCTCTCCATTTATAACCTTGTTGCCAAAACTCAGGTAGTCAAAAGAGTGAGAAGTTAGCAAAGTCCTTTGTTTTTTTATGCAAGACGCTCTTTTTTGGTGCAGGCCAATTACCTGCTGAGATGGATGGAACTGAAAGGTCTCAACCAATGGAAGGAGGGGATAGTCCCGGATGTGACTCACGTTCAGTTCCCAACCAATGGAAGGAGGGGATAGTCCCGGATGTCACTCACGAGGGGCAATGGACGTTATTCAACGTTGCTAATTGTGGAAAACATTCACGTGATCAAGTTACACGCTTAATTATAGGAGGACTCTGTCACTCCAAGTAAGAACAAAATTTGCATAAAAAAATATTTTCAACAATTATAAACTTCAATTTTCATTTCATTTGAGCTATGT
>BRYF01000001.1:12342500-12345000 GCA_030159135.1 Actinidia polygama | reverse complement strand
AATTTTATACAAAATTTTAGGATGATTAGAGACATAATCGAATAACTTTTATCTTAAAAAACACGACGATTTATATTGATTCAGTTATATCATTATCGATGTCCGATCAACTTAATTCTTTTTGAATATAAATTATCTTAGCATGTCGTAACAGATGAACCACTAAATCATCGATAATATAAATTCAGAATAGGCTCATCTTTATCACTCTGATACCAACTGTCACGGGCTTAAATTGCGAATGCCTCGACCCGTGCGGCCTTAGACACCTTTGCCTTCAAAGGATGCTAAGTAAGCCTAGAACCACCGAAAGAAAAGGCTAAGAGATCACAAGTAAGCAACAAGAGAATTCTAGAGAGAGAAAGAGCTTGGTGAATACTTGATTCTATTCCAAGATTGGATGATTACAAATGAGGGGGTTGCCCCCTATTTATACAAGTTCTAAGCTCTAGAATGTTCTACTATATTCTACATACAAGTTTCCATTGGAAGCTTCCTCCAAGTTCTAGAATCCTCCACAAGCTTCCACCATGTCCTAGAACCATCTCCCAAGTTCCGGAAGGTCCATGAAAGACCTAGAATGTTCTAGACATGTCAAGAGTTTTGGGCACTTCATGGGCCTAGTTATTGGGCCCAATTAGTGGGCTTGTAACATTTATAAATTATCTTAGCTTGTCGTAACAGATGAACCACTAAATCATCGATAATATAAATTCAGAATAGGCTCCTCTTTATCACCGTGATCCTATATTGGTAAACGAAAAAATGATTTGAAAGAAAAATTTTAAAGGGTATTATGGCCAAAAATCTATGAAAAATCTTGTAACGGTTTTATGCTTTTAATTCCAATTGATATTTAGGTTTTCCTGTTGTGGGAATTCAGTTACTGCCTCCATCAAATAATATTCTTTCCTTTGTACGGAAAATGCGCGTGATTTGGAGAAATCATCTCACTTTATCATCTCAAATAATCGTTATATGGGCTTTAAGGTTGAGTTTTTGTTTGTTTGTTTTTTTAAATCTGAGAATTGGAAAAAAAAAAAATAAAAGGAAAATTCCAAATAAGAAACTAGTAAAAAGTTGCACTAGCAAATTGATGTTTGGTATTAAACAAAAAGAAAATGCTATAATATGCATCACACACTATTTGCACTTATTATGTAATTATATTCATAATAATTCATAAATGAACCATAAATATTTATAAAATTTATCATACATTCCAATAAAATTTATAACAAATCCATTCATAACAACGGTCACAAAAATTCATAACTGTGGGGTTGCTATTGTCTAATAAGAGGAGAGAAAATTGAGGATAGACACCCAGAGCAGTCCTACGGCTGCGTGAGTAGCTTCAACCCTCCATCCGGTTAACCAGTGATGCCTGAGCTGCAATCACAAGAATAGTGAGACCGGCCGCCGGAGCTATTTTTGAAAAACGGCTCTTCGACGGTTAAGTTAGACGTTCGGAATCTTAGAGAGAGAAAGTGTATGTATGTTTAGACAGTAAGGTTGCACGTACCTTGTGAGAACAACATTATTCCCTTTTATACCTTAGATAAGCGCATGGCTCGTCGCGGTAGCTATCTCGTCATTTGACAAGCTGCAGCTAGGCGCGTGTTCAGACCCGCCTATCACCGTGTCAGTAAGTATGTGACTAACTCAGCTATGCCCTTACAGCGTGGTTGGTATCTTATGATCAACTGCCGGTGTTTTCTTTCGGGCGTGGGGACTGTCAGAAGGTACTCTAACGTGCAAGTCATTTTTTGTCCCCTGACATCTCTTGGGAATATCGCCGACCGTTACCCTCGTCCAAGCTTCCAGCACGGTTATTGTTCCGAGCTCGCCGAGCAGTGACACTTTGGACGTAACGAAGGCCTTGGCTTGGGCGGTATATCTTTGGCAACAACGGTCCCGAGCTCCGACGCAGGAGATCTCTGAGTTCGCCCCTGTAACGTCATCTCGGCGGAGATTTCTACTCCAGCAAGCCCGGCGTTCCTCGTATCTGTACCGAGCTCCGGCGCAGGGGACCAACGAGCTTGCTCCCTAGCGGTATCCCGTCGAAGGTGGGCCCTAGCAAGGCCGGATTACGTCATCGTATAATTTGTTCCCTTACAATAACAAAATCAATATAATTCATAACTAAACAAATTAAATTCATAAAAGCAGATTAAAATAATTCGATCTAACAGTATTCAAATAGAAAATTTATAGAGAATCTTTTTGTAAAATTAGAAAAATACTACAACACGCATCACACACTATTTGTACCTATTTGTGGATGAGATTGAGCAATGTAACCATTGTTTACTGGTCAAATCTGTCATTTTGTTAGTCAACTAAATTAAAATATAATATAACCAGAAATTCTCATAAAATTAATTTTTAATTCATAACATAACCATAAATTTTTATTAAACATTTATGATTATGTCAATAATAAATTTATAAATGAACCATAAGATTCATAAAATTTATCAAACATAATAGAATTCAA
>BRYF01000001.1:12247500-12257500 GCA_030159135.1 Actinidia polygama | reverse complement strand
AAATGGAAGGGATGAGGCAAATTCTAATTGCCAACAACTTGAAGATGCCTCCTGTCAATAAGGTAAGTGAATTGTCGTTCGAGGTGTGAGCCGTCAGGCGACATGCCATAACTCAGGGTGGCTCTAAGGAAAAGCGGTCTATGTCGCATTATGACAAGGCAGAAAGTCATGATGGAATCCAAACTGTGGCTTCGGGCAAGTGAAAGGATGCACCGAGCCAAGATAATTATGGTGTGGACCTTCGTCATTCGCTAAATGCCAAACAAGGTAGGGAAGAATGAGATTTGCAAATCAACCTGGCAGCAAAGTCAGTTGTCGTAGTGAAGTTGGTTACAGCCACGAGATCGGCGGCTAGGATACCGAGATATATCCCCTTGGAGTAGTTACTCCCAAGGTACTAAATGCCATTCATACCTGAGATAGTGGGGGTGGAACCTTTAGAGAAATTCAATTCACCCAATTCACAAATGTATGACGGAAAGTCAAACCTAAGGTCTCACATAAGTCATTACAAACAAATGATGGTGTCGTGGAATCATCATAATATGCTGATGTGCAAGGTTTTTTCCTCCAACTTGGGAGACCTTAGGCTCAAGTGGTTCTAGAAGATTTAGCTAGCTCTATATAGAACTTTGTTCAACAGGATTCAAAATGTTTGGATTGAACCATGCAACTTATTTACTCAACGAGAATTCAAGTCGTCCTTAAGAAAAGTAGTTTAAAAGGAACTCCTCCAAACAGGCCATAAACATCACCACCCTAAATAGTATAAAGTATGATCACATCAAATCATAAATTTAGGACTATATTATTTATGTGACCATTTTCATTTCCTAAAAAGTGTGAAGTCATATATATGTCCAAAAGGGTTAACTGAAAGTAGACGTCTCTGGGATTCATATCCGCTTTATAGTTTGTTACTTTCTAAATTTAGGAGCCACGGGCCCAAGTGTCCTCTAGTCCAATGAAATGTACAATTTTTTTTAGGTATGTCTTGAGATAGCCCTTTCCCTTTTTCTGTGTCAAAATTTCCAATTAGCACTTTATATAACCTTCTATTAGCAAGAATTTTAGGAGATTTGTGGAGAAAAATAATAAAGTAATAATAATAATAATATTGTTGGAGCAATTTTTTTTCTCAATCAAATCTTTAATTCAAACACAACTTAAAACTTTTGGACTTTGGAGTAAAGTTGGCCAAATGCAGCCTATTATGCACCCACTTTAGTAATCAAAACAGTTTAATCGTAGATCAATAGCCACATGATAAGATTAGTAGTCACATTTGTCTTTAAAAAATAGACGGTCGGTCTATATTGAAAATTATTCTTGCTATCTCAATAAAATTGATTGAATCACATACCTACCGATATTCAATCATCCTTATTTTTTTGGGTAGATGTACCATTTTAGTGAATCATATAAGATGAACAATTTAGATCACCAATATATTCAGAATAGCCTATAACTTATTAATTTATCATAAAATGTAAAGAGTAATTTTACACGAGTGATGATTAAATTTCAAGAGGGGAGAGTTCTTATCCCCACATTGATCAGTTGTGTATAAATGGCTTTTTATAGAGGAAAATGGCAGGTTGGGTATATTAAGAGGATAGGGGTGCATAAAATACTCGTCGGATCCGAGAACCGACCTCATTGGATCGGGTTGGTTCAGTTCTACCATATCCTCGGTTCGGTTCTAAATTTAAAAATTCTGAACTCGACTGGGTTGGGTCTCGGATCTACACATTATTTGACCCCGAATTGAGAATCGCTCTGAGAATCGACCCGAAAATTGAGAACCGAGAACCGAATCGAGAGAACCGAAATGAGAACCAAAGTCTAGAACCAATCCTATAGACATATAGTGCACTCACCACACTCGATTATTACCTATGCTATCCAGAATCGTCCCAGAACCGATCGAGAACCAAGAACCGACCCAAAAATGGAGAACCAAAGAACCAGACTGGACCCGAGCAGAGCGATTTAGGTCGGTTCAGTTCTTTTGGATGGTCAGATCAGTTCTGGATCCAAAAATCTAGAACCGTAGATGGTTGGGTCGGATTTAAGTCAGACTCAAACCCGACCCGACCCGTGTGCACCCCTAAATAGGACCAAGTACTTAGTAATGATGGTGCAAAATACTACCCTCACTAAGCCCACATGAAGGATGACTTGGCCCACCATAAAAAAGTGAAGCTTCCAAAACTAACCATATGTTCTACTATTAAATTATCTATCCAAAGACTAAAAATAATAGATTATTAATATTCTGCTTGTGTTTCCTAAATATTCTTTCCACCTGGGAAGGTCACAGTTCAAAGCCAAATTCATACTTTTTCATTTTATAAGTGATGAGGTAAAATTCTCCACCGGTTGATAGTTCGAGATGGGAACGTCGCCCACTTAGGATCACGTCACCATACATTTTTCATGATCTATGTTGAGTTCGCCTAGACTCCCCCAAATGGTCTGACTGCCCTTACAACGCCACCTTGCCCATGGGAGGGCGAGGTTAACTATCTCACATAACTAAGGATAAGATCAATGTGAGACTCTACCTCCTCCTAGACTTCTACACTCGCAGTACTACCTCCATATGGCATCCTCCTGATTTTTCTCCGATATCCGAAGGATCACCTTCCATACTTAGATACCCGACGTTTTTGCCGTGATCTTCTCGCACGACACTCCATTCTCCATCTATAAAAGCCCTCCCCCTCCACCATAAAGAGGAATGAAAATTTGCTCTCTCACTCTCTGAGCCTTATACAATCTTATTAGTTGTGCTTTGTCTAGTTTGATCGCCTTAATTTGATTTTCACGCTGGAGGGGGTTGTATCGACCTCACCCCAGCCGGTAATGTTTGCTCTCTTGCACAGGTCGTCCAAAGCCAATATCGAGCTAAAGAGCAATTCTGACTGTTGGTTGTTCATCCCAGATTTCTACCACAACAATAAGGAAGGTTTTACACACGAAAGAATATAATTTTAATTTTAAGTTTCTCAATTTTTGTATGGGGAGTATGAATGCATTACAATTTGAGGGATCCATATTTTGTATGTCCATGAATTTTCAAAATAGAACATGTTTATGTACTAAAAGGTCATTGTCGCATCACGTTTGTTGTAAGAATCATAGTTCTCAGAATCGAACTGAACCGAACCGGACGGTTCAACCGGAAACTGGACACTTAACCGGTTAGCTAAATATATTTTACCGAAAATGCAAGCGAACCGGGCAATTTTTTCTCAAACCGAACGTTTTTTTAATAGATTAATATTTTTTTTAACAAATCAAAATTTCTATAAAAAAAGCTGTCAAAAATTTTCAAAAATTTTATAATATTTTGACAACCCTAAAAAATCGTAATATTGCATGTAATATTTTGACAGCACTAAAAAATTTGTCGAAAATTTTGATCGTTTTTTTCTATAACAAAAATTTCAATTTTGTGAGATCAATATTGAAATTTTTAATATGTCAAAAATCGCGATCGAGAACCTTAACGAGAGGCACAATCACACCAATCTCGAACAATCTAAGCAAAACCCGATCAAAGAATCTCTAATCGCAACAAAATCACTAAAACTATTTGAAATCACCATAAAATTATCGCAAAACGATTTTCGAAATGTAAAAATAGTAATATTCTATGTAATATTTTGATATTTTTAAATATATTTTCCATAATCAACTTTCAATTACCTACATAGAAGTTAAAGGAGTAAAAAAAAGTTTTACATTTTTATTATTTATAATAAAAATATTTTTATTTATTAATTATAAGACCGGTTGAACCATGGTTGAACCGGTGAACTATTGAATCGGTGCCTTGCATAGTTATCTAAACCAGATCGGACATTGATCAATGTCCGATCTGATTTAGACAATGTCCGATCTGATTTAGATAACTATGGTAAGAACATCATTTTTTATATGAATTCAATAAGATTTGTTTTATGTGTTGTGATATGGGCTAAGCTGTCATGATTAGATTCTACCACATAGTTTAGAGTGGAACCCATTTATTTAATATGTTTATTTATTTATTTATATTAATTTGGAATTAACATTACATTTTTCTCCTTTTATAATTTTAAGGGCTTCAGTTAGTAATTCCTTAGTCCGTCAAAAGGTTATTATGGTTTGGTTTTAGGTTCAAAAATAATAAACTCGAATTAATTAGATCATTCTCTTGTTTGTTTCATGCTAACCTGAAATAATAATTTGTATTTTTTACGCAAAATACTCTCCTTTGTACAAATTATTTCTTCATCATTCTTATCCTCGAATGACGACTATCCAAATTTCAATCCAGAAAAATTTGTTTTTTGGGAGGATAAAATATTATGTTTCACTTTCGGTTGAGCTTGGGCAAGCGTCGCTGCTGGACTGTCGCTTCATAGTAATTCGGTCAGGATCTCCGCGCGAGAGCTCGATTGACTTACTTCATCAGGCAGAGATTCCCAAGGCACGTCAGGGTCAAAGCGTAACGTATACGGGAAGTCTTATTTGTCACCTGCACGCCTAGGTCTAAATTCTGATGATGCTATAGGCTAACTACCAACTATATCCTAGGGCATGATTGGGTCAGCCGCTTACCTGCTGACATAGCAGTCGGAACTTTCACGTACGCGTCGAGTTACACTATAAAAGGGTAGAACTTTTTCTCTTAGGGTACGCCAATATGTCTCTCTACACTCTCTCTCTATATATAACTAGAACCAAGAATTTTTCTCTTGCTCTCTCTCTCTCTCTCTTCTTTTTCGGTCACTAACTTGATCGATATAGAGCCTTCCCAGAACAGCTCCAGACAATCCTTCTCACTTGTTTTGTCTTGTAGGCTTATCGTCTATTAATCAGCTGTCGAAAACAGCTTGTCTGTTACTGCCGGTGTCTACGTTCGATTTTCTATCATCCCCACTACCCCATAGTTTTTGAAATTTATGGTTTAATCGCAAATTTGATTTCCAATGTATTGATTTCGTCCCATTTTGGTCCTCTGACATGTCAATTGAGCGGATTTAGTACCTAATGTCTATAATCTGTACCAATTTGGTCCATAGGTCAGACAACGTCTCAAATTAAGTTTAAATTGAGGGGCATTTATGGGAATTCAAGCCTAAATACAATTGGAGGAAAACTATTATGCCAAAATCAGTCCCCCTCACCCTCACATATATAACATATATATAAATATATGGTAAATTAGAGGTGGCAATTTTAATTCAAACTTATGAACCCACCCAGTAAAATTAAAACCAAACCAACCCATTTATTAATTGAATCAAAATGAGTCTCGACTCATTTGACCAATATAGGGTGAGTCATAAACCTAATAAGCCAACCCAATTTACCTAACCAAAAGAAAAATTCATCGTAGCCCCACTTTACTCATGACTCGTGAAAAATTACTTTTTTTTCAAGTGTTTTTTAAATAGAAAATTAATTTTATTTTTATTTTGGAGAAAACTTTTTTAAAAAATAGTTTTTTTCAGTTTCTGGTAAAAAACAAAAACAGAAAACAATATTTTTTTGGTTTTTTAAAATAAAAATACTACTTTTTTCAGTTTTTTTTTTTTTTTTTTTTGGGGGGGGGGGGGGGGGAAATGTTTTTGGAAACAATTCTTTTTCTAGTTCCTTTAAAAAAAAAACAGAAAACAATATCTTTTATTTTTTAAAAAAAATATTTTAGTTATTTTAAAATATAAATTTATTTTTTATTTTGGATGAAACTATTTTTTTAGTTTCTGTTCAAAAACAGAAAGTGAGAAAATATTTTTTATTTTTTTTAAACAAAAACATTACTTTTTTTAGTTTTTTTAAAACAGATTTTTAAAAAAAAAAATTGCCAGTTTATTTTCAAAAGAAAAAACAGAAAATAACATTTTTCAATTTTTCTAAACAAAAACAGAAACTTCTTTTTTTCCAGTTTGTTTATATTTTTTTTTTCTTTTGGAGGAAACTACTTTTGAAAACTTTTTTTTGTTGTTGTTGATGAAAAAGAAACAAAAAACAACAACAGCCTTTTAATTTTTTTTAAACAAAAACATAAACTTCTTTTTTTCAATTTGTTTTTAAACAAAAAACTGAAAGTTAATGGATTTGTATTGAGTCAAACATAAATTCTTAAAATTTGGATGGTTTGTACTTAGAAAGTGGGTTTTACTGAGACCATTTTGGTTTGCATTTAGGAGCTCCTCATGGGTGCATTAGGTTTTTCGGGTAAAAGCTCAAAAATGCTCTTGAACTTAACGGAGACGGCTTCTGATCTAGAGATCAATTTGGTACAAATTAGAGACATTGGGGACTAGATCTGCACAATTGTTGAATCGAGGACCAAATTTGTGATTAAGCCGAAATTTATTTTATAATAAGTATCAATAATAAAATTTTAAGATTTTATGACTCTGTGCCTGTGGTTCCGACTGGTTAGACCACGTTGAAATCTGAAATTAAACCAAATTTGGTTTTTTGGACCTTAAAACCAATCTCTGATATTGACCCAACCCAACCCAGATGAGCTCTGTCTCGTTTCCTTAGCTCAGGCCCATTTTATCTTCTAGGCTTTAGTATCAGTCTTCACCTGTCATGGGCCCATTTCCAATTATATTTGGGAAAACGACTTTCCTAATTTCATGGACTCCAAAACGGGTCCAGGCAAACGAGATTGGAAAAACCTTAATTTTTTTTTTTGTTGTTGCAATCTTCAAATATCAAATAAGCTTGTGTAAGAGTTACAATGATCAAACAGATGATTCCAAATCCCTAACTACAGCTGGTTTGACCAATTGCAAAGTCACAACGACCAACGACTCTATCTAGATGTTGTGAAGAAACAAAATCTTAAAGGGGCAAATTTGCAAAATTTTCGAGAACTGTTTGAGAAGAAAGTTAATGGGTACGAAACCCCAATCGGCCCTCCAAATACCCCTAATGAGGAAAAATATGCAACCAAAGAAAAAACTCTAAATATGGATAATAAATAATCAATTCTTCCCCACTTATTGTCGACTATTTGAACTTTGCCCTCAAATTTATTCGTTTTTCTAATATCTATATATTTATCATTTTCATAAACAAAGTCCATGAAAAGTACAAAAGATAAACAAAAAGCAACAAAAATTATATTGAAGGAAAAAAAGGCTTGAAAAAACGTCCTATCTATTGCGTACTCAAAAAAATATAACACACTCCATTTTTGAAAAACTCTTTAAGCTTTAAAAAAAATAGAAAAAAATAACCAAACTTCTTACTTCTTGTCAATCAATTGGCTTTAGTTGGGTAGCATCTGGATTAAATATGCTAAGTTTTAGTATTTTTTAAGGTGATGAAGAAATGGATGAGACGATTGGCCCACAGAAGAGTCAACTCAGGCAGAGACTTGACCGCGTGAGAAACACATAAGACTTAGCTTTGATACCATGTTAGAGACGATCGATGCGTTAAACCTAAAACCAATTGACAATAGGTGGAGTAGCCTTTAAATTATATATATCAAACTTGGGTGGTTGAGATGAGCGATATGAGATAAGTCTAATATTTTTCACACATACAACCCGGATGCACGTGGAGGTGACGAGGAGATGGTGAGGTGAGACCCGGGTAGAGACTTTTCCACTCGAGAGTTGTGCGATGAGACGAGAGAGCTACCAAAGACCTACCTCTAATATCATATTAAAGAAGATCAAAGGGTCCAACTTAGGGCCAATTGACTAAAAATGAAGTAACCTCTAAATTAATCCTTATCCTTTTTCAGATAAAATAAACAGACCAAACAAAAACATCACCCTCATGCCTCATCCACCACCTTTCCATAACGCGGGTATGTGCACAATAATGGATTGATCTTCTCACATGTCGGTAATGTTAATCTGCCAAAATGTAGAACCAAGATTGGGCCAGGCCCATCTGCCAAAATGTATATCCTTAATCTAAACACAACCTTAAGAAATATTTAATTCTTGAGATTAATAACATTTCTATAGGATATATCCAATCTTTTGTTAATATTTATTTATATAAAATTCATAATTCAATTACATGTCTAGTCCAACGCTAGGTCACACAAAGCGAAAGTAGGAGCGCGAGAGCTTCAATTATTAAAATACTAAGAGAGCGAGAGCGTCTTCAAAGCGTATATTTATTAATAAATAAATTATAAAAATTGATTATTGTTATCCATTTTAATATATATAAAAACTGAATATTGTTAGCCATTTTAATATATATATATATAAATATGTACATATATATACATGTATATATATATAAAGAATAAGATTATACAGTAATTACTTGAAAATAAAAAAAAAGTTCAATTTATATAACAAATGTTGCTTTAGTTGGGTGGGTTAGACCTCCTTGCACAAATATTAGGTCTTAGGTTCAATCCTTGCGAAGTAAAGGTTTTTTTACTTTCATTATCAAAATTTGTGAGTTTACCTCCAATTTGCGATAAAATCTCGGTAAGGATAACACAATTATAATTGATTTCTATATGAGTACACGAAATCAATTCTTATTTATAATTAATTAAAATTTAGTATAATTAAGTGTCAACATGAACTGTTTAATCTAATTTTTTACTGAATTTGGCCTCAAAGTTTAATTGACAAAAGACTTAAAAGTTCAAGTGTTTAATTAAAGTTGTTTAAAATTCATGTATCCATTAAATATTTGATCAAAAATTTAGTTTTTTTTTAATATTTTCCCTTAAAAAAGCAGACTTTTTTAATTGATTATAAATTTAAATGCAAGATTCCAAACACGGCTTAGGCTCTTTGGACAACTCGGTTAATTGATTGAACCAAAACATTAAGTTTTTGGGGGCATTTGAAATTTTGAATGGAAACTTTGTTTACGCTGATGGGTATCCGCTTACTTGACCCTATTACAATGAGTTTGAAGAGGGGTTAACAAATTTTGAATGGTTTAAAATTTCAAATTTAAAATATACAATTCGTTAGGGTTTGAATAGAGTTCGGCTCATCCGACTATACTAAAAATTATAAAAATACTTTTATTATTTTTATTTGTTTTTGTTTTTAATAATTATTTGCTATCTTTTTCAAAAGTATTTTATTTTAGCATGCGTTTTTTGTATGAACAATCTTTAAAAAATAATTTTATATATATTATGTACTAATTTAGAAACTTGTACTAATTGAGAAACTTAAAACATTTAATATGTTAGTAATGGAAAAAAAAAGGCTAGTGGATATATGGGCAAGGCCTAGGCGGGTAAGATCTAAATTTATCTTTTACAAATTTGTACAAATTTGGAAGAGGAGTTAAACGGGTATGGGCAAATTTGAAATATTTTTTTTTAAATGGGTTCAGATTTGGGGTAGTAATTCTCTACCCCTAACCTGATCCATTGCTATCCTTAATTATGTTCTTAGAATTAGTATCGCATAATAATTTTTTTTAAAAATTAGTATTATTATTTTGCATTAATTATTTTTGATCAATTAAATTTTCTGAAAATTATTTTTCAAAAAATTGATCATGCGAAAAGTCCAAAACCATCTTCAATCATAGAACTAAATATCGGAACGTAACAGCCGTAACGACCGTTACGTAACGGTAACGCCTGACCCCATTCCCGTTACAGTCCATGTGTAACCGAAAAATTCAAATCACACCTGTAACGGACGTTATGGTACGTTACATGCCGTAACAGCCGTTACACTCCGTTACGAGGCCGTCACACTCCGTTACGATGGAGATCTGAAGTTTTGAACTGGCAAAACTCGATCATCGAACACATCAACACCGACCGACTCAATCTCAAAATCGGATTTGATAATGACGATGGCGAGAGTATCGATTATGAGCTGTGCATAGTCAGGCGAAACCTGCAGTTTCGGAGACGGCAATCGAGTTAATCCGATGAGGCGGGGACTGAGTGGATCGGTGGACAAGCTTTTCCTTGAGAGAGGCTAGTGTTTGGGTGCCGTCAGTGAAGATGAGTTTGGGAATGGGGATG